>JARQOD010002759.1:0-73443 GCA_033576555.1 Oophaga sylvatica | reverse complement strand
GTATTGCCTTTTTGCCTGCTCTCCTCAGCTACCGAAACATAACAGTATCACCGGCCTAAAAAATTGAAAATTGTATGGTACTCACAGAAGGGAAAAATATTGTGAAAGAAAAAAGGTTGTCAGAGTTGTCAGAGATATTTTTCTGTTTGTTGCATTTTTTTATTTATTTTTTTTTCCCTCTGTATCTCTGGGTGCTGGGGAGGATCTTTTCTCTCAATGGAGTTTGCACAGTTGTCTGACCGTGTGGATCAGCTTGCCACTGAGGTTCAGAGTATTGCTGCATATCTTGCTAGGTTGCCTGTTGTGGAACCTAGGATCCCCATGCCAGATTTGTTTTTGGGGGATCGAGCTAAGTTTCAGAATTTCAAAAATAATTGTAAATTGTTTTTTGCCTTAAAATCTAAGTCCTCAGGAAACGCAGCGCAGCAGGTTCAAATTATCATCTCTCTCCTGCGCGGCGATCCTCAGGATTGGGCTTTTTCCCTGATACCTGGGGATCCTGTTTTGAGTAATGTTGATGCATTTTTTCAGGCTTTGGGGTTATTGTACGATGAGCCTAATGTCACTGATCAAGCTGAAAAAGCCTTGTTGGCATTAAATCAGGGGCTTGATGACGCTGAGTTATACTGTCAGAGATTCCGTAGGTGGGCAGTCCTGACCAAATGGAATGACGACGCTTTGGCGGCCCTTTTCCGGAAGGGTCTGTCAGATAATGTAAAGGATGTTATGGTGGGATTCCCTGTCCCCTCTGGTCTCAATGATTCTATGTCATTAGCGATTCAAATTGACAGACGTTTGCGTGAGCGGAGAAGTATGCGTGGAATGGTGTTGCCTTGTGAACCAGCTTCTGAACCCATGCAGTGTGATAGAGTGGTGTCTGGGGCACAGCGTCATGAGTTTCGAAAGCGCAATGGGTTATGTTTCTACTGTGGTGATGCCTCTCATGCTATTTCAGTCTGCCCTAAGCGGGGAAGACATTTTGCACGCTCAGTTGTCTTGGGTAGTGTTCAGACTAAGTTTTTATTAACTGTCACTCTGATATGCTCTCTGTCCTCATTTTCTGCTCAGGCTTTTGTTGATTCTGGAGCAGCTATTAACCTGATGGATTATGATTTTGCTAAACGTTGTGGGTTTCCCTTGATACCCCTACAGAAGTCTATTCCCCTACTGGGGATCGATTCTACCCATTTGGCTGAGAATAAACCCAGTTTTCTACTCAGGTGATAATGAGGGTTGAACCTGATCACCAGGAGTGCTGCAAATTTTTGGTTCTATATAATCTGCATGACATTATCGTGCTGGGTTTCCTTGGTTACAGTCTCATAATCCTGTTTTGGATTGGAAATCTGTGTCTGTATCCAGTTGGGGCTGCCAATGTGTTAATACCAACACTCCTGTTTTTTCTGCCTTCCCCCAGGCTCAGGATGTTCCTGACTTTTTGTTTGATTTTTCTGATGTGTTTAGCGAAAGTAAATCTGCATCCTTGCCTCCCCATAGGAGCTATGACTGCGCTATTGAATTAGTGCCGGGTAGTAAATTCCCTAAAGGTCGCCTTTTTAACTTGTCTGCACCTGAACATGACGCTATGCGGTCTTATATCAAGGAATCATTGGAGAAGGGTCATATCAGACCATCCTCTTCACCCTTAGGTGCCGGTTTTTTCTTTGTGGCCAAAAAATATGGTTCATTAAGGCCGTGTATTGATTATCGTCTCTTGAACAATATTACTGTGAAATATCAATACCCGTTACCCTTGATTTCTGACCTGTTTTCCAGGGTGAAAAACGCTACTTGGTTTACCAAGCTTGACCTCAGGGGGGCGTATAACCTTATTCGCATTAAGCACGGGGATGAATGGAAGACGGCATTCAATACCCCTGAAGGGCATTTTGAGTACCTAGTGATGCCCTTTGGGCTCACTAATGCTCCTTCCGTCTTCCAGTCCTTCATGAATGACATTTTCAGGGATTTTGTGGATAAATTTCTGATTGTTTATTTGGATGATATCTTGATTTTTTCTAATGACTGGGACTCTCATGTGAAACATGTTCGAACTGTATTCCAGATTTTGAGAGAGAATGCTCTGTATGTGAAGGGATCAAAGTGTCTTTTTGGCGTACAGAGGATCTAATTTCTGGGATTCATTTTGTCCCCATCTGTTATTGAAATGGACCCGGTCAAGGTTCAGGCCATCTGTGATTGGGTCCAACCTACTTCATTAAAGGCTCTTCAGAGATTTTTGGGTTTTGCCAATTTTTATCGTAAATTTATTGGTAATTTCTCGGTTATTGTTAAACCATTAACTGATTTGACCAGAAAGGGTTCTGATGTGGTGAATTGGCCTCCTGAGGCAGTCTCTGCATTTCAGGAACTTAAGCAGAGATTCACTTCTGCTCCTGTTCTACGGCAAAACAGGCACAAAAAAACAAATATCCAAAAATGAAATAAAAAATCTTTTTGCAAAAATGCATGAAGGTAGTAATAATCATAAGGGTATTTAGTAAACATAATTTTGATCAAAATAATGTACAAGCCATCCCGCCACGTCAAGGCAGCCCTCTGTGGGACAGTCCTACTCTAATATTGAAAACCTTTCCACTTGTCAAGTGACTTAAATGTGAACAAGTGCCCTTGTTCACATTTAAGTCACTTGACAAGTGGAAAGGTTTTCAATATTAGAGTAGGACTGTCCCACAGAGGGCTGCCTTGACGTGGCGGGATGGCTTGTACATTATTTTGATCAAAATTATGTTTACTAAATACCCTTATGATTATTACTACCTTCATGCATTTTTGCAAAAAGATTTTTTATTTCATTTTTGGATATTTGTTTTTTTGTGCCTGTTTTTCTGTGTAATGGTCATGTGTTAATATGCATTTACATTTTGCATACACATTAACTTACTTTTTCAGTTCAGATCTAGTTTTCTATCCTGTTCTACGGCAGCCTGATGTTTCTCTGCCATTTCAGGTGGAGGTTGATGCCTCTGAAATTGGGGCAGGTGCCGTTTTGTCCCAAAAAGATCCAGAGACCTCTAAAAGTAACCCTTGTGCCTTTTTCTCTCGAAAATTTTCTCCTACTGAACGTAATTATGACGTGGGTAATCGGGAGTTGTTGGCCATGAAGTGGGCTTTTGAAGAGTGGAGACATTGGCTGGAGGGAGCCAAACATCAGGTGGTGGTCCTTACGGACCATAAGAATCTGGTCTATCTGGAATCTGCCAAGCGACTCAATCCTAGACAGGCCAGGTGGGCCTTGTTTTTCACACGTTTTAATTTTGTGGTTTCCTTTCTTCCTGGCACTAAGAATGTTAAGGCGGATGCCCTCTCGAGGAGTTTCCTTGCGGACTCTCCTGAGTTATCTGATCCTTCTGTTATTTTGAAAGAGGGTGTAGTTCTTTCCGCCATCTCGCCCAATTTGAGACTTGCTCTAGAGGGGTGTCAGGAGGATAGGCCCGAGCGCTGCCCTGTTGGAAAATTGTTTGTCCCGGACCAATGGAAAAAGAGTGTGATGTCTGAGATTCATTGTTCCGCATTGGCTGGGCATCCCGGAAATTTTGGTACCAGAGACTTGGTTAGTCGGTCCTTTTGGTGGCCTACCTTGTCTCGTGATGTCAGGGAATTTGTGCAGTCCTGCGGGACTTGCTCTCGCTCCAAGCCTTGCTCTCGCTCTAGTGGTTTGTTGATGCCATTGCCTGTGCCCAAGAGACCATGGACCCATATCTCTATGGATTTCATTTCCGATCTTCCTGTTTCTCAGAGAATGACCACCATCTGGGTAATTTGTGATAGGTTTTCCAAAATGATACATCTTGTGCCATTACCTAAGTTGCCTTCCTCCTCTGAATTGGTGCCGTTGTTCCTTCAGCACGTGGTTCGTTTACACGGCATTCCTGAGAACATTGTGTCTGACAGAGGAGTCCAGTTTGTTTCCAGATTTTGGAGGACTTTTTGTTCTAAACTGGGTGTTCAATTGTCTTTCTCCTCGGCATTTCATCCTCAGACCAATGGTCAAACTGAGAGAACAAACCAGACATTGGAGACTTATCTAAGATGCTTTGTGTCTGCTGATCAGGATGACTGGGTCTCTTTTTTGCCTTTGGCTGAGTTTGCTCTTAATAATAGGGCTAGCTCTGCCACTTTGATGTCTCCGTTTTTCTGTAATTCTGGGTTTCACCCTCGATTTTCTTCAGGACAGACGGAGGCTTCTGTCTGTCCAGGTGTTGACTCTGTTGTGGAGCGTATGCAACAGATTTGGGACCAGGTAGTGGAGAGGTTGTCTGTCACGCTGTCTAATGATATGTATACAATGTCAGTAAACTATTAATACAGGAACAACACTCTATACAACAACTAGTATAGCAACATCAGCATGTAAGTATAGAATAGATTTACCTGACACGATATCTGCTGAACTCAGGGTTAATCTTGAGGACTTGATGAGCTGAAACAGGAAAGAGGTGGACCGGGATCTAACCTGACCCTAAACTGGGGTCCTAACTAATCCCTCACCTTGGAGGTACTGATAATGGTTCAGAGGTCCAAGTCTCCAACCTAACCCTGTCTCCTATCAGACCCTGAACCCTGTAATCAGTCCTAAGAAGGATCCTGACTACCACCAAAGGGATATGGGCTGATCTCAGCTAAATACACAGATTAGACATATAAGACAGACAGGATAACACTCGCTTGCATACACACTCAAACACCAAAGGAACATAAATGGTCTGGGAAATAAACTCTACCCAAGTTGAGCTTAGAATAACTAAGGAGCTCACAACTAAAGTCTATACAGATTCATTCCTATCTGTGGTCTGCATGAAGGTTTCACTGGCAACTCCCCAAGCAGACAACCAGGAATTTAAAGGAAACCAATCAACAAATAATCAATTGCAGCCGGGAGAAACTGCACCCAGTCCCAGCACCGAGCACAGACAGAATTAACTCCCTAGCTGCCAAACACAAAGAAACAGCAGCTCAGCTGTGAGAAGTCAAAATGTGCAACCGCGACGATCTTCGTGGCAATGCACACATGACAGTACCCCCCCTTCTACGAGGGGCCTCCGGACCCTCAGGGCCAGGCCTGCCCGGGTGAGTTCTGTGGAAGGTCCGAACCAAACGATCTGCGTTAACATCAGACGCAGGGACCCACGTCCTCTCCTCTGGACCATACCCCTTCCAATGCACCAAGTACTGAAGGGACCGGCGATTCAGACGTGAGTCAATGATCTTTGATACTTGAAATTCCAAGTTACCATTGACCAACACAGGAGGAGGAGGTAGAGGTGACGGTATGACTGGTGCCACATACCTTTTAAGTAATGACTTGTGGAACACATTATGAATTTTAAACGTAGGAGGGAGGTCCAGACGAAATGCCACAGGATTAATTATGGAACTGATCCTGTACGGCCCGATGAATCTGGGACCCAGTTTCCAGGAGGGCACTTTAAGTTTTATATTCCTGGTAGACAACCATACCAGATCGTTCACATTCAGATCTGGACCAGAAACTCTCCTCCTATCAGCCATACGTTTGTAACGGTTCCCCATTGCACTCAGATTATTCAATACACCTCTCCACACAGAAGCAAGTGACGACGAGAAACGCTCCTCCTCAGGAACCCCAGAAGGGCCCCCCCCATTGAAAGTACAAAACTGGGGATGGAAACCATATGCCCCAAAAAACGGGGACTTACCAGTGGACTCGCTCCGCCTGTTGTTAAGAGCGAACTCTGCCAGAGGCAAGAAAGAAGACCAGTCCTCTTGGTTCTCTGAGACAAAACACCGGAGATATGTCTCTAAGCTCTGATTCAGACGCTCTGTCTGACCATTGGTCTGCGGATGAAAAGCCGAGGAAAATGACAATTGCATCCCCCGACGTAAACAAAATGCCCTCCAAAATTTGGACACAAACTGAGACCCCCTATCTGACACCACATCAGAAGGCAACCCATGAAGTCTAACGATCTCCCTAATGAACACCTGCGCCAGAGTTTTAGCATTAGGGAGTGCAGGAAGAGCAACGAAATGTGCCATCTTACTGAACCTGTCAACAACCACCAGTATGACAGTATTCCCTGACGACGGAGGAAGGTCCGTAATGAAGTCCATAGATAAATGAGTCCATGGACGCTCCGGAAGTTTCAAGGGTAAAAGGGTCCCAGACGGACGGGTATGAGGGGTTTTAGAGCGAGCACACACCCCACATGACGCGACAAAAGTTATAACATCTTTATTAGCATTAGGCCACCAAAACCGGCGAGAAAGGAGATCTAAAGTAGCCTTACTCCCTGAATGTCCTGCTAGAGCAGAATTATGATGTGCCTCAATAACCTTTTGTCTCAACAGATTTGGGACAAACAGTCTCCCTGGAGGTCCTGCAGGGGCGTCCCCTGAGCCTCTAACACCTCCTCCTCAAGCTCAGAAAATACAGCCGACACTACCACCCCCTCCTGAAGGATAGGACTCGGGTCATCCGTTTTCCCGGCCCCTGGGAAACTGCGAGACAAGGCATCAGCCTTTACATTCTTAGACCCCGGGCGATAAGTGACGACAAAATTAAACCTGGTAAATAACAACGACCATCGAGCTTGTCTGGAATTCAGACGCTTAGCGGATTCCAAATACAACAGGTTCTTGTGATCAGTAATAACGGTAACCGGGTGGACTGCCCCATCCAAAAAGTGACGCCATTCTTCAAAAGCTAACTTAATGGCCAAAAGTTCCCTATTGCCGATATCATAATTCCTTTCGGCGGACGACAATTTCTTAGAAAAGAAAGCGCACGGATGCCATTTACCAGGGGACGGACCCTGGGACAATATAGCACCCACCCCTACGTCAGACGCATCCACCTCCACAATGAACGGCTGAGATGCATCTGGTTGGATGAGAATGGGTGCCGAAGCAAAACATTTCTTCAAAGAGGAAAAGGCTTGGCAAGCTTTGTCCGACCATTTAGAAAAATCCGTCCCTTTTCTTGTCATGTCAGTGAGAGGTTTGACGACAGATGAGAAATTACAAATAAATTTCCGGTAGTAGTTAGCAAACCCCAAAAAACACTGCAGAGCCTTAAGATCCCCTGGCTGATCCCATTCAAGCACTGCTCTCACCTTTTCAGGGTCCATACGGAAACCGGAGGCTGACACCAAAAAACCCAAAAACTGAAGTTCCTGTACGGCAAATACACACTTCTCCAGTTTGGCGTATAGTTTATTGTCTCGCAAGATCTGCAACACCTGTCTCACATGCTCCTGATGAGACACAAGATCTGGCGAGTAAATTAAAATGTCGTCCAAATATACAACCACAAACAGCCCCACAAGGTGACGAAAAATGTCATTAACAAAATGTTGGAATACTGCTGGTGCAGTAGTCAGACCAAAAGGCATGACTAGGTTCTCATAATGTCCCTCCGGCGTGTTAAACGCCGTTTTCCACTCATCCCCCTCTTTTATCCTAATCAGATTATACGCCCCCCTGAGATCCAATTTAGAAAACCATTTGGTGCCAACAATTTGATTGAAGAGATCAGGAATAAGAGGGAGTGGATACGGATCTCGAACAGTAATCCGATTAAGTTCGCGGAAATCCAAGCAAGGGCGTAGGCCTCCATCTTTCTTCTTCACAAAGAAGAACCCCGCGGCTACTGGGGAAGATGAAGGTCTAATATGCCCTTCGGCCAGACTTTCAGAAATATAATCTTTCATAGCCTGCCTCTCAGGACCAGAAAGATTATACAACCTAGCTTTAGGCAACTTAGCATCAGGAAGGAGATTAATAGAGCAGTCATACACGCGATGAGGAGGCAACTCCTGACACCCCTCCTCAGAGAAAACATCCCCAAAATCCTCCAAAAAAGGAGGCAATGTACTAGGCACGACCGCACTGATGACTGTGTTCATGCAGTTGCTTTTGCAAAACTCACCCCATTGGCTTATTTCTCTGGACTGCCAATTAATCACAGGGTTATGTTTAACCAACCAAGGAAGTCCCAACACAATGGGAGTAGGTAGACCCTCCAACACATAACAAGATAATTGTTCCCTATGTATTGCCCCTACCCGAAGGTCAATGTTATGAACCTCATGAACAAAGCTACCTTGGCCGAGAGGCCTGGCGTCAATGGAGAATATAGGGATCGGTTTGACCAATACACTCAGATGCATACCTTGAGCCTGAGCAAACTGAGCGTCAACCAGATTAGCCCCGGAACCACTATCAAGAAGAACAGACAATCTCTCCACTCTCGTACCAACTACCACCTCCACTGGTACAAGGAACTGAGAAGAACTGGCGGAAGAAATACATACTCCCAGGTTGTCGTCCACCACACAACCTGGGATTAACAGTTTTCCGGCGACTTTTGGCTCAACAAGGCACGGGATGGACATTCTCCAACAAAATGTCCCTCTTTCCCGCAGAAAAAACATCTTCTAGTCCTGCGGCGTACCGCCAATCCCCTCCTACGAAATGATGTCCCTCCCAACTGCATAGGCTCATCCGAACAGACAAGGGGAACCTCAACATAAGGGACTTTAGTGGTAGGTGGAGAAACAACAGGGAGTGGGGTTACCTCACCCCTCTCCCGAAGCCGTCTATCAGTACGGATAGCTAAGGCCATAGCAGCCTCCAGAGAAGGAGGAGACTCATACTGAGCCAAAACGTCTTTTAATTTATCAGAAAGCCCATGACAAAACTGGCTACTAAGAGCTGGGTCATTCCACTGAGTATCTGTGGCCCATCTACGAAACTCAGAAGCAAATTCCTCTGCCGGACGATCTCCCTGCTGTATCTTACGTAATTTTGTCTCAGCAAGAGAGACCCGATCTGGGTCATCATATACCAATCCCAGGGCAGTAAAAAATTGATCTACAGACAGTAGAGCCGGGGATCCCGGAGGAAGGGAAACTGCCCAGGATTGAGGGTCCCCTTGCAGAAGTGAGATAACAATTCCCACTCTCTGCTCCTCACTCCCTGATGATCGAGGCCGAAGCCGAAAATACAATTTACATGCCTCCCGGAAGGTGAAAAATTTGTCTCGCCCACCAGTGAACCTGTCCGGGAGAGCTACTTTAGGTTCAACTCTGGTTTGCTCCAGGGGAGACAAAACTTTGGACTTAATGTCCGTCAGCTCCATGGATAATCCCTGCAACTGCAGAGCCAGCTGGGCTACTGGATCCATGGTAACTGGAGATAATTTTTATGGCCAGTGAAAATGTCACGCTGTCTAATGATATGTATACAATGTCAGTAAACTATTAATACAGGAACAACACTCTATACAACAACTAGTATAGCAACATCAGCATGTAAGTATAGAATAGATTTACCTGACACGATATCTGCTGAACTCAGGGTTAATCTTGAGGACTTGATGAGCTGAAACAGGAAAGAGGTGGACCGGGATCTAACCTGACCCTAAACTGGGATCCTAACTAATCCCTCACCTTGGAGGTACTGATAATGGTTCAGAGGTCCAAGTCTCCAACCTAACCCTGTCTCCTATCAGACCCTGAACCCTGTAATCAGTCCTAAGAAGGATCCTGACTATCACCAAAGGGATATGGGCTGATCTCAGCTAAATACACAGATTAGACATATAAGACAGACAGGATAACACTCGCTTGCATACACACTCAAACACCAAAGGAACATAAATGGTCTGGGAAATAAACTCTAACCAAGTTGAGCTTAGAACAACTAAGGAGCTCACAACTAAAGTCTATACAGATTCATTCCTATCTGTGGTCTGCATGAAGGTTTCACTGGCAACTCCCCAAGCAGACAACCAGGAATTTAAAGGAAACCAATCAACAAATAATCAATTGCAGCCGGGAGAAACTGCACCCAGTCCCGAGCACAGACAGAATTAACTCCCTAGCTGCCAAACACAAAGAAACAGCAGCTCAGCTGTGAGAAGTCAAAATGTGCAACCGCGACGATCTTCGTGGCAATGCACACATGACATTGTCCCTCTCTCAGGAGAAGGCCCAACGGTTTGCTAACCGGCATAGGACTGATGGTCCTCGGTTTAAAGTGGGGGACTTGGTCTGGTTGTCCTCAAAGAATATTCCTATGAGAGTAGCATCTCCTAAATTTAAGCCTAGGTTCATTGGACCTTATAAGATCATGGAGATTATTAATCCTGTTTCTTTTCGTTTGCTTCTTCCAGGGACATTTAAGATCTATAACGTGTTCCACAAGTCCTTGTTGAAGAGGTTTGTTGAGCCAGTGGTTCCTGCTGCTGTGCCTCCTGACCCTGTTTTGGTTGAGGGCAATCTGGAGTATGTGGTTGAGAAAATATTGGATTCTCGTTTTTCTAGACGGAAACTCCAGTATTTGGTTAAATGGAGAGGTTATGGTCAGGAAGACAATTCTTGGGTGTTTGCTTCGGACATCCATGCTAGGAGACTCATCCGTGCGTACCATAGAATTCATCCTGACCGACCTGGTTGCTCAAATGAGGGTTCGGTGACCCCTCCTCAAGGGGGTACTGTTGTGAATGGGTTTGAGATGAGTTCTGAGCAGAGGCTCCCTCTGGTGGTTACAAGCGGTGCTAGTGAAGATTGTGAGGACTGGGAATCAGGTGTTACTGACTGGTCTTATATAAGGGAGTCATTTTCCCATCAGGGTTGCCGGTGATCAATTGTTCTGGTCTGAATCCTTCATTCCAGTTTCCCTTGTAGCCTGCTGTGTCGTGTCTGCATCTCCTGCTTACAGATAAGACTTTTGCTTCTTTTGTGTTTGTGCGATATTTTTGCATTTTGTACTGCACTTCTTTGGGGGCCTTCAGGGTCCCCTCCGGGGGCTTCTGCCCTCTCAGTTTAGTTCAGCCACTGAGTTTTGTACTTTTGCTTTTTCAGTTTTTTCAGTGGCTGCTGTTTTGACTTTGTTACACCAGAGAACTAATTTAGGTGGTAGAGGTCATGTGATCTCAGGTGATTTTGAAATTAGTAGAGTTGGTGCTTTTCAGGGTTTTCTGGGATTGCAGTAAGTACCCTTCCTATCCTTTTCTATTTAGATAGTTTGGGCCCCAGCGTTTGCTCATACTATTTTCTTTCTGTGTCAGTATTTCCTCTTGTCTAACCGCCATTACATGTTTGGGGGCTTTCTATTATCTTTGGGGTTCTGCTCCGGGGCAGATAGCTTTCCTATTTCTATCTTTAGGTGTAGTTAGTTTCTCAGGCTGTGACGAGGCGTCTAGGACTAACGTAGGAACGCTCCACGGCTGCCTCTAGTTGTGGTGGTTAGTCAGGGTACTGCAATCTCATAGATTCCAACTGCTCTGGTGTATTGCCTTTTTGCCTGCTCTCCTCAGCTACCGAAACATAACAATCCACCATTCACAATAGGTGATGTCACAGCTCACCTCCTCCTGTACAGTGACTGATAACACCTCTATTGTTATGTTTCGGTAGCTGAGGAGTGCAGGTAAAAAAGGCAATACACCAGAGCAGTTGAGCAAACGCTGGGGCCCAAACTAACTAAATAGAAAAGTATAGGAAGGGTACTTACTGCAATCCCAGAAAACCCTGAAAACCCTGAAAAGCACCAACTCTACTAATTTCAAAAACACCTGAGATCACACGACCTCTACCACCTAAATTAGTTCTCTGGTGTAACAAAATCAAAACAGCAGCCACTGAAAAAACTGGAAAAAGCAAAAGTACAAACATCAGTGGCTGAACAAAACTGAGAGGGCAGAAGCCCCCGGAGGGGACCCTGAAAGCCCCCACAGAAGTGCAGGACAAAATGCAAAAATATAGCACAAACACAAAAGAAGAAAATGTCTTATCTGTTAGCAGGAGATGCAGACACGACACAGCAGGCTACAAGGGAAACTGGAATAAAGGATTCAGACCAGAACAATTGATCGCCGGCAACCCTGATGGGAAGGTGACTCCCTTATATAAGACCAGTCAGTAACACCTGATTCCCATTCCTCACAATCTTCACTGGACAGACTAGCACCGCTTGTAACCACCAGAGGGAGCCTCTGCTCAGAACTCATCTCAAACCCATTCACAACACTCTATATACAGTAGATAACACAGGATCCACCATTCACAATAGGTGATGTCACAGCTCACCTCCTCCTGTACAGTGACTGATAACACCTCTATATACAGTAGATAACACAGGATCCACCATTCACAATAGGTGATGTCACAGCTCACCTCCTCCTGTACAGTGACTGATAACACCTCTATATACAGTAGATAACACAGGATCCACCATTCACAATAGGTGATGTTACAGCTCACCTCCTCCTCCTGTACAATGACTGATAACACCTCTATATACAGTAGATAACACAGGATCCACCATTCACAATAGGTGATGTCACAGCTCACCACCTCCTCCTGTACAATGACTGATAACACCTCTATATACAGAAGATAACACAGAATCCACCATTCACAATAGGTGATGTCACAGCTCACCTCCTCCTGTACAATGACTGACAACACCTCTATATACAGTAGATAACACAGGATCCACCATTCACAATAGGTGATGTCACAGCTCACCACCTCCTCCTGTACAATGACTGATAACACCTCTATATACAGAAGATAACACAGAATCCACCATTCACAATAGGTGATGTCACAGCTCACCTCCTCCTGTACAATGACTGATAACACCTCTATATACAGAAGATAACACAGAATCCACCATTCACAATAGGTGATGTCACAGCTCACCTCCTCCTGTACAATGACTGACAACACCTCTATATACAGTAGATAACACAGGATCCACCATTCACAATAGGTGATGTCACAGCTCACCTCCTCCTGTACAGTGACTGATAACACCTCTATATACAGTAGATAACACAGGATCCACCATTCACAATAGGTGATGTCACAGCTCACCTCCTCCTGTACAGTGACTGATAACACCTCTATATACAGTAGATAACACAGGATCCACCATTCACAATAGGTGATGTCACAGCTTACCTCCTCCTCCTGTACAATGACCGATAACACCTCTATATACAGTAGATAACACAGGATCCACCATTCACAATAGATGATGTCACAGCTCACCTCCTCCTCCTGTACAATGACTGATAACACCTCTATATACAGTAGATAACACAGGATCCAGCATTCACAATAGGTGATGTCACAGCTCACCTCCTCCCCATCCCCGTCACTTCTCTATGTCCAGATCAGAGCATGCCTAGAAAAGCTCTACTGTTTATCTCTATAGGGACAGAGGTAGATTTTTATTTATAGTTACCCTATGTGGCTTCCTGCACAGAACAGAAAGTAGAATTTTAGTATTAAGCTAAATGGCTAATGTGAAAATTGCTATATTTTTTATTTTATTTTAAAATAGATCATGATTCATGATAAGAAAAATAAAAAAAAAATCAAATATTAAAAAAAATACATTTAACTTTCTGATAACATATTATCTTTAATGGTTTTGGGAAACCAAGTGAAATTTTTGGTGCTGTCGTTGGGTCTCGCACCAGTGGGGACCTAGCAGAGGATTGTGGCTGGGTATATGCCCCAGTGCTGACTGTCAGCCTGCCTGGGCAAGGCTTTCAGATAAGAGGCCAGGGTAATGAACTGAACATTAGTAGTCTTGCTATGGCTCACTGACGCAGTCTATCTCCCTACTGCTCACATGGTAAAAGCCTTCATCAATATCATAATTACTGCAACTATAATGGCTTCCATGGCCGTCCCGGTCCTTACCTTAATAGGATTGACTATCCGTCAAGTATGTGAGATTCAGTCATCCATAGCATAATGCAAATTTAAAATGGGAATCCCATAAAGAACCTTCTGGAAGTGATATGTTATTTATTATTTTATTTATTGGACCATTATCGGGAGGTTGAATGATTCATTCCGGTAAGTAGATATCTGACATTGAGCCAATGACAAAGGAAATTACACCGCCCTATAAAAGCTTTATTTATCCGCATGAGAAGCTAGTCAGGTATATATACGCAAATACCGTATATACTCGAGTATAAGCCGACACGAGTATAAGCCGACCCCCCTAATTTTGCCACAAAAAATTGTGAAAACTTATTGACTCGAGTATAAGCCTACTAGGGTGGGAACTGCAGCAGCTACTGGTAAATTTCAAAAATAAAAATAGATGCCAATAAAAGCAAAATTAATTGAGACATCAGTAGGTTAAATGTTTTGAATATCCATAATGAATCAGGAGCCCCATATAATGCTCCATACAGTTCATGATGGCCCCATAAGATCCTCCATAAAAAATACGCCACATATAATGCTGCACAAAGGTTAATAATGGCCCCATGAGATGCCCCATAGAATAGGCCCCAAATGTTGCACCATTATTGTTATGGCCCCATAAGATGCCCCATAGAATATGCCCCCATATGCTGTTCCATAAAGGTTATGGCCCCATAAAATATGCCCCCATATGCTGCTCCATAAATGTTATGGCCCCATAGAATATGCCCCATATGCTGCTCCATAATGGTTATGGCCCCATAGGATGCCCCATAGAATATGCCCCCATATGCTGCTCCATAAATGTTATGCCCCCATATGATGTTCCATAGATTGTGACCCCATATGCTGCCGCTGCTGCTGCAAATAAAATAAAAAAAATGACATACTCACCTCTCGTCGCTGGGTGCCAGGTGCCGGTGTCCTGAGCAGGCGGGGACACCAGCACGCTATGGGTGACAGGTGCCGGTGTGCCCCCGACAGCTGCGATATTCACCTGTCCCCGTTCCACCGCCGCGCGCCGCTGTGTCTTCCGGGTCGGTCCTCTGGTTGTCAATGTTCAGACAGAGGGCGCGGCGCGCACTAACCACGTCATTGCGCCCTCTGACCAGAACGTCGCAGCCAGGGGACGCGTGGACAGAGCGGCGCGCAGCGGTGGAACGGTGACAGGTGAATATAGCATGGCTCCCCCCGTCCTCCCCGTCATACTCACCCCCTCCTGGTGCATCTCTGCCGCCCCTGCATCTCCCATTATCACCGGCGCCGCAGCTCTTCATTCCTTCAGCGGTCACGTGGTACCGCTCATTAAAGTCATGAATACGTACATATTCATGACTTTAATGAGCGGTACCACGTGACCGCTGAACACAGGCGCCGGAGACCATGGGAGAAGAGCAGGGGCTGCAGAGACCGCGCCAGGAGGGGGTGAGTATATAGGACAGCTGCGCTCCCCCTCCCCCTCCGACCCCCTGGTATATGACTCGAGTATAAGCCTAGAGGGGCACTTTCAGCCCTAAAAAATTGGCTGAAAATCTCGGCTTATACTCGAGTATATATGGTAATATGGCCCCGGAGCATGTTGGTTCAATGATTAGCATAGGAGAGACCTTGGGTGAACTTCCCTTGAGTACAGACTGACGGAGACTCTTAAAAGACGTTTTATGGTTAGAGAGAAGGGTATTTTGCTGCTTCGTGGCACATAAGATACAACAATCACAGCAATACTGGCCTTGACATTACTTTCTTAAAGAACTGTCTTCAGATGTCTTCAAGGGGTTTATAGAAATCAAAGGAGGGTCTGCTTTTTTGTCCCCTGGGAAACAGACATCCTTGTCTACAGATTGGGTCTGATGTTAACGCTCAGACTTTGTTTTTTTCAACATCAGACATCACTTTGAAAAGATTTTTTGGTTTAGAAAAACATTTCTGACTCACTAGAGCCTTTAGCAAATCTGTTTGATGTTGAGTGAATGTGCGTAATGTGGGGCCAGGAGGTGGATTGCCCAATAGCAATAGAGTAGACACCGGGTAGAAAACGAGGTACATCGATACAGTTAAACTCTGCATGAGAGCATGGAGACATAATCTTCTTTCACTATCACGCTATGTTCCGTAAGCAGACGATCTCTAGGTGGAGTAGTGTAAGGAGAAGCACCGGACCGAAGGCACTTGTACTACAACGGGTCCGGAACTGCTGAGGCTGCGTCCCATGTTGTCTGGGGGAAGGCATAAGGGCCCAGACAGGACCCCTGACCCGGAAGCAGGGGGCGTAAGCAAGCAAAAGCACATGGCAGGAGTTAGTTTTGGCGCAGACAGGCAGCATGCAACAGACAGGCTGAGGAGTGTGCTCCGTCCCCAGAGCACGAGAATCGTGTGAGTTTCTCGCAAGTGTGACACCGGCCTGACAAAGTGCACTGAGCCTCCCACACACCAACTGGCCCCCTCCCAACCTGTTGTTCTGACCCCACCAACCCCGGGACTGTATGTCAAAACTGGAAGTGACGGCCCTGCTAACATGTGCCGTCCATCTGGTGTTGCAGGCGTTTCTTGTTTAACGTCGCCTCCTTGAAGATCTTCGCGGCTTGACAATCTGTGATTATCTGCTGGGCCTGTAGCAGAGAGGACTGGGACTCTGCTCTTGACTGGTGAAGTCCAGTCTCTGGGTCTTGACTGCTGTAGGGCGGAGATCCTCATCTTGACTGGACTGGCGCAGCCATAACTCTGGATCTTTCCAAATATATTTTTTTAACACCAGATCTATAGTGGTAGGTGCCACCAATAGATAAGAAGTGAGAGAGGAAATAGTTATATAAAATTAATTTCTTTATTAATAATTATTGTAAAAACATTTAGACAATAAAAGGGAATGTAAAAGAGTAAGGGAGTCTCCAAAAGAAGGAGAGACAAGAACGCCAGCGTGATGCACCACACAAAATAGGCTTACTTGACAATTCAGAATTTAAGATACACTTGTAATCAGCTGGAAATAAAGAACAATATTTTTCTATATCCAATAACTGACATTATAAAGCTATAAATATAGCTAAGCACATATAATTCGGTCAAGGGGCATTATGCTTCCTATGTACTAAAGTGCATTTTAGTGCCAGTATTGTGGTAAAGATCCTCTAACAAGTGTATTTCCCCATAAAAATATGCATAGAGGTGCGGAGGCAGTGAATAGAGTATATTATAAGATTATAATAGAGCAAAACAGCTTAAAGAGACATAAGTATCACATACTCATATCACATACCTAGGCACCAAAGATGAAATTTGCTGACAGGGGGGAGCGCATGAGTGGCGATGCAGTGGCGTCCTGTCTCCCGCGCCCGACGGGCACCGTTTCGTGCAGTCAGCAAATTTCATCTTTGGTGCCTAGGTATGTGATATGAGTATGTGATACTTATGTCTCTTTAAGCTGTTTTGCTCTATTATAATCTTATAATATACTCTATTCACTGCCTCCGCACCTCTATGCATATTTTTATGGGGAAATACACTTGTTAGAGGATCTTTACCACAATACTGGCACTAAAATGCACTTTAGTACATAGGAAGCATAATGCCCCTTGACCGAATTATATGTGCTTAGCTATATTTATAGCTTTATAATGTCAGTTATTGGATATAGAAAAATATTGTTCTTTATTTCCAGCTGATTACAAGTGTATCTTAAATTCTGAATTGTCAATTAAGCCTATTTTGTGTGGTGCATCACGCTGGCGTTCTTGTCTCTCCTTCTTTTGGAGACTCCCTTACTCTTTTACATTCCTTTTTATTGTCTAAATGTTTTTACAATAATTATTAATAAAGAAATTAATTTTATATAACTATTTCCTCTCTCACTTCTTATCTATTGGTGGCACCTACCACTATAGATCTGGTGTTAAAATGGTATCTTGAAGTGTCTTTCGCCTTCTCTATATAGGACTATGGGAATAATCTTTCCAAATATAGTCTGACCCTTAACAGGCGATGTTCAGCACTCTGGTGGTGCAGATTTCCTGACGAAGACTGTCATGCTGGCCCCAATGCCATCGCTGGTCCACTTCTCTTCCTCCTGGCACCAAATCTTCCTGTGTTCTGGCTCTCAGGGCTTTTATATTTCTTGTCTCTACCCCGTGAGTCACCTGACCAGGCCCAACACATGAAGCTTCTTCCCCTGAGATCCTTCTGGTACAAACTGGTTCCACCTGATTGCGCCCGGTCAGCAGATGATGGCCTTCCTCACTATGATCACAGTCCACAAGTGTTATGTTTCGGTAGCTGAGGAGTGCAGGCAAAAAAGGCAATACACCAGAGCAGTTGGAATCTATGAGATTGCAGTACCCTGACTAACCACAACAACTAGAGGCAGCCGTGGAGCGTTCCTACGTTGGTCCTAGACGCCTCGTCACAGCCTGAGAAACTAACTACACCTAAAGATAGATATAGGAAAGCTATCTGCCCCGGAGCAGAACCCCAAAGATAATAGAAAGCCCCCAAACATGTAATGGCGGTTAGACAAGAAGAAATACTGACACAGACAGAAAATAGTATGAGCAAACGTTGGGGCCCAAACTAACTAAATAGAAAAGGATAGGAAGGGTACTTACTGCAATCCCAGAAAACCCTGAAAAGCACCAACTCTACTAATTTCAAAAACACCTGAGATCACACGACCTCTACCACCTAAATTAGTTCTCTGGTGTAACAAAATCAAAACAGCAGCCACTGAAAAAACTGGAAAAAGCAAAAGTACAAACATCAGTGGCTGAACTAAACTGAGAGGGCAAAAGCCCCCGGAGGGGACCCTGAAGGCCCCCACAGAAGTGCAGGACAAAATGCAAAAATCAAGCACAAAAACAAAAAGAAGAAAATGTCTTATCTGTTAGCAGGAGATGCAGACATGACACAGCAGGCTACAAGGGAAACAGGAATCAAGGATAGAGACCAGAACAATTGATCACCGGCAACCCTGATGGGAAGGTGACTCCCTTATATAAGACCAGTCAGTAACACCTGATTCCCAATCCTCACAATCTTCACAATCTTCACTGGACAGACCAGCACCGCTTGTAACCACCAGAGGGAGCCTCTGCTCAGAACTCATCCCAAGCCCACTCACAACAGTACCCCCCCTTGAGGAGGGGTCACCGAACCCTCATTTGAGCAACCAGGTCGGTCAGGATGAATTCTATGGTACGCACGGATGAGTCTCCTAGCATGGATGTCCGAAGCAAACACCCAAGAATTGTCTTCCTGACCATAACCTCTCCACTTAACCAAATACTGGAGTTTCCGTCTAGAAAAACGAGAATCTAATATTTTTTCAACCACATATTCCAGATTGCCCTCAACCAAAACAGGGTCAGGAGGCACAGCAGCAGGAACCACTGGCTCAACAAACCTCTTCAACAAGGACTTGTGGAACACGTTATGGATCTTAAATGTCCCTGGAAGAAGCAAACGAAAAGAAACAGGATTAAGAATCTCCATGATCTTATAAGGTCCAATGAACCTAGGCTTAAATTTAGGAGATGCTACTCTCATAGGAATATTTTTTGAGGACAACCAGACCAAGTCCCCTACTTTAAACCGAGGACCATCAGTCCTATGCCGGTTAGCAAACCGCTGGGCCCTCTCCTGAGAGAGGGACAACCTCTCCACTACCTGGTCCCAAATCTGTTGCATACGCTCCACAACAGAGTCAACACCTGGACAGACAGAAGCCTCCGTCTGTCCTGAAGAAAATCGAGGGTGAAACCCAGAATTACAGAAAAACGGAGACATCAAAGTGGCAGAGCTAGCCCTATTATTAAGAGCAAACTCAGCCAAAGGCAAAAAAGAGACCCAGTCATCCTGATCAGCAGACACAAAGCATCTTAGATAAGTCTCCAATGTCTGGTTTGTTCTCTCAGTTTGACCATTGGTCTGAGGATGAAATGCCGAGGAGAAAGACAATTGAACACCCAGTTTAGAACAAAAAGTCCTCCAAAATCTGGAAACAAACTGGACTCCTCTGTCAGACACTATGTTCTCAGGAATGCCGTGTAAACGAACCACGTGCTGAAGGAACAACGGCACCAATTCAGAGGAGGAAGGCAACTTAGGTAATGGCACAAGATGTATCATCTTGGAAAACCTATCACAAATCACCCAGATGGCGGTCATTCTCTGAGAAACAGGAAGGTCGGAAATGAAATCCATAGAGATATGGGTCCATGGTCTCTTGGGCACAGGCAATGGCATCAACAAACCACTAGAGCGAGAGCAAGGCTTGGAGCGAGAGCAAGTCCCGCAGGACTGCACAAATTCCCTGACATCACGAGACAAGGTAGGCCACCAAAAGGACCGACTAACCAAGTCTCTGATACCAAAAATTCCGGGATGCCCAGCCAACGCGGAACAATGAATCTCAGACATCACACTCTTTTTCCACTGGTCCGGGACAAACAATTTTCCAACAGGGCAGCGCTCGGGCCTATCCTCCTGACACCCCTCCAGAGCAAGTCTCAAATTAGGTGAGATGGCAGAAAGAACTACACCCTCTTTCAAAATAACAGAAGGATCAGATAACTCAGGAGAGTCCGCAAGGAAGCTCCTCGAGAGGGCATCCGCCTTAACATTCTTAGTGCCAGGAAGAAAGGAAACCACAAAATTAAAACGTGTGAAAAACAAGGCCCACCTGGCCTGTCTAGGATTGAGTCGCTTGGCAGATTCCAGATAAACCAGATTCTTATGGTCAGTAAGGACCACCACCTGATGTTTGGCTCCCTCAAGCCAATGTCTCCACTCTTCAAAAGCCCACTTCATGGCCAATAACTCCTGATTACCCACGTCATAATTACGTTCAGTAGGAGAAAATTTTCGAGAGAAAAAGGCACAAGGGTTACTTTTAGAGGTCTCTGGATCTTTTTGGGACAAAACGGCACCTGCCCCAATTTCAGAGGCATCAACCTCCACCTAAAATGGCAGAGAAACATCAGGCTGCCGTAGAACAGGAGCAGAAGTGAATCTCTGCTTAAGTTCCTGAAATGCAGAGACTGCCTCAGGAGGCCAATTCACCACATCAGAACCCTTTTTGGTCAAATCAGTTAATGGTTTAACAATAACCGAGAAATTACCAATAAATTTACGATAAAAATTGGCAAAACCCAAAAATCTTTGAAGAGCCTTTAATGAAGTAGGTTGGACCCAATCACAGATGGCCTGAACCTTGACCGGGTCCATTTCAATAACAGATGGGGACAAAATGAATCCCAGAAATTAGATCCTCTGTACGCCAAAAAGACACTTTGATCCCTTCACATACAGAGCATTCTCTCTCAAAATCTGGAATACAGTTCGAACATGTTTCACATGAGAGTCCCAGTCATTAGAAAAAATCAAGATATCATCCAAATAAACAATCAGAAATTTATCCACAAAATCCCTGAAAATGTCATTCATGAAGGACTGGAAGACAGAAGGAGCATTAGTGAGCCCAAAGGGCATCACAAGGTACTCAAAATGCCCCTCCGGGGTATTGAATGCCGTCTTCCATTCATCCCCGTGCTTAATGCAAATAAGGTTATATGCCCCCCTGAGGTCAAGCTTGGTAAACCAAGTAGCGTTTTTCACCCTGGAAAACAGGTCAGAAATCAAGGGTAACGGGTATTGATATTTCACAGTAATATTGTTCAAAAGACGATAATCAATACACGGCCTTAATGAACCATCCTTTTTGGCCACAAAGAAAAAACCGGCACCTAAGGGTGAAGAGGATGGTCTGATATGACCCTTCTCCAATGACTCCTTGATATAAGACCGCATAGCGTCATGTTCAGGTACAGACAAGTTAAAAAGGCGACCTTTAGGGAATTTACTACCAGGCACTAATTCAATAGCGCAGTCATAGCTCCTATGGGGAGGCAAGGATGCAGATTTACTTTCGCTAAATACATCAGAAAAATCAATCAAAAAGTCAGGAACATCCTGAGCCTGGGGGGAGGCAGAAAAAACAGGAGTGTTGGTATTAACACATTGGCAGCCCCAACTGGTTACAGACACAGATTTCCAATCCAAAACAGGATTATGAGACTGTAACCAAGGGAAACCCAGTACGATAATATCATGCAGATTATACAGAACCAAAAATTTGCAGCACTTTTGATGATCAGGTGAGTAGAGAACTGAGGTTTATTCTCAGCCAAAGGGCTAGAATCGATCCCCAGTAGGGGAATAGACTTCTGTAGGGGTATCAAGGGAAACCCACAACGTTTAGCAAAATCATAATCCATCAGGTTAATAGCTGCTCCAGAATCAACGAAAGCCTGAGCAGAAAATGAGGACAGAGAGCATATCAGAGTGACAGTTAATAAAAACTTAGTCTGAACACTACCCAAGACAACTGAGCGTGCAAAACGTCTTCCCCGCTTAGGGCAGACTGAAATAGCATGAGAGGCATCACCACAGTAGAAACATAACCCATTGCGCTTTCGAAACTCATGACGCTGTGCCCCAGACACCACTCTATCACACTGCATGGATTCAGAAGCAGGTTCACAAGGCAACACTATTCCACGCATACTTCTCCGCTCACGCAAACGTCTGTCAATTTGAATCGCTAATGACATAGAATCTCTGACAGTATAACTCAGTGTCATCAAGCCCCTGATTTAATGCCAACAAGGCTTTTTCAGCTTGATCAGTGACATTAGGCTCATCGTACAATAACCCCAAAGCCTGAAAAAATGCATCAACATCACTCAAAACAGGATCCCCAGGTGTCAGGGAAAAAGCCCAATCCTGAGGATCGCCGCGCAGGAGAGAGATGACAATTTGAACCTGCTGCGCTGCGTTCCCTGAGGACTTAGATTTTAAGGCAAAAAACAATTTACAATTATTTTTGAATTTCTGAAACTTAGCTCGATCCCCTAAAAACAAATCTGGCATGGGAATCCTAGGTTCCACAACAGGCAACCTAGCAAGATATGCAGCAATACTCCGAACCTCAGTGGCAAGCTGATCCACACGGCCAGACAACTGTGCAAACTCCATTGAGAGAAAAAATCCTCCCCAGCACCCAGAGATACAGAGGGAAAAAAAAAATGCAACAAACAGAAAAATATCTCTGACAACTCTGACAACCGTTTTTTCTTTCACAAATTTTTTCCCTTCTGTGAGTACCATACAATTTTAAATTTTTAGGCCGGTGATACTGTTATGTTTCGGTAGCTGAGGAGTGCAGGCAAAAAAGGCAATACACCAGAGCAGTTGGAATCTATGAGATTGCAGTACCCTGACTAACCACAACAACTAGAGGCAGCCGTGGAGCGTTCCTACGTTGGTCCTAGACGCCTCGTCACAGCCTGAGAAACTAACTACACCTAAAGATAGATATAGGAAAGCTATCTGCCCCGGAGCAGAACCCCAAAGATAATAGAAAGCCCCCAAACATGTAATGGCGGTTAGACAAGAAGAAATACTGACAGACAGAAAATAGTATGAGCAAACGTTGGGGCCCAAACTAACTAAATAGAAAAGGATAGGAAGGGTACTTACTGCAATCCCAGAAAACCCTGAAAAGCACCAACTCTACTAATTTCAAAAACACCTGAGATCACACGACCTCTACCACCTAAATTAGTTCTCTGGTGTAACAAAATCAAAACAGCAGCCACTGAAAAAACTGGAAAAAGCAAAAGTACAAACATCAGTGGCTGAACTAAACTGAGAGGGCAAAAGCCCCCGGAGGGGACCCTGAAGGCCCCCACAGAAGTGCAGGACAAAATGCAAAAATCAAGCACAAAAACAAAAAGAAGAAAATGTCTTATCTGTTAGCAGGAGATGCAGACACGACACAGCAGGCTACAAGGGAAACAGGAATCAAGGATTGAGACCAGAACAATTGATCACCGGCAACCCTGATGGGAAGGTGACTCCCTTATATAAGACCAGTCAGTAACACCTGATTCCCAATCCTCACAATCTTCACAATCTTCACTGGACAGACCAGCACCGCTTGTAACCACCAGAGGGAGCCTCTGCTCAGAACTCATCCCAAGCCCACTCACAACACACAAGGGCTCTTCAGGGTATCAGTGCTTCATTTTACAGTAAACTCTGCAGAGTAGTTGTGGCTGGAAGAAGATGGAAAAGTGAACCACTCTACCAGAAAAAACGTCACCCGTAAGTCACTCCTGAAGGCCCCATCATTGCTGTCTTGCTACATCTGTAAAGCCCAGTCACCGAATGTAATAAAAAGCATTGCTTGTACAGAAAAAAAACAAGCTTTCACACAGATCCTTTGACGGATAAATGAAAATAAAAAAGATGCCAGTCTCAAAAAAAATTGACGCAATCCAAACTTTTTTTCTTTAGAAACTTACCAATATTTTAAAATCATTAAAATATAAAAAAAAAGCTATATAATCGTGGGATTGCTAAAATCACACTGACCTGGAAAATCATATTGCCAAGTTATTTGTACAGCCACGTGAAAGTTGTGAAAAACAAAATACTAAAACCAATGGTGTACGGTGTAATTTTTTTTTGCTTTTTCATAACACTTGAATTTTTATCTAATTTATTAGCCCCATCTGCGAGAGTTTAACTTTAAGTGCTCAATCACATTTGTCGAGTACAATGGGATAAAAAAAATCACATTGCACTAGCACCAGTGTTATTCAATAAGGAAGTGTTCATCTGCGTGTTTTTCCTAGGCTGGAATTGGGCTGAGGAAAAAATAGCAGCATGCTGCGTATGGCCGCGTATATTGGACGAGACTCGCTAATGCAAGTCAATAGGTGCGAGAGAAAAAGGGATGGCACATGGATCATGCGTATACCGTATGATAATTACACACACATCTGAAAGGAACCACAAAATTTCATCAGCCAAGTGTAGTAAATTCATAGCCAGAACCGTCAGAATAGATAGATATGAGATAAATAGATTTCCTGCAGATATATTTCACAAGCCCCCTACATATAATAAACTAGGGAGGAGCCCAATAACCAGGGATTTTCCCAGCGTGGTAATATCAGCCCACAGCTGTCTGCTTTACCTTTGCTGATTATCAAAAATAAGCAAAAACCCATTGCTGTTTTTTAAATGTATTTCTCTATTAGGCTAAACCAGGCTAAAGACCTTTTAGTGCTTTATGAAAGGCACTAAAGGATGCAAGTTTATTGTATGAAGAGGACTTGTGAAATTATATATCTGCAGGACATCTATCTGTCTATCTATCTACTGTGACAAAGTCGCTGGCAAAGTACTGGAAGGGAGATATGAATCAGTGAGGTTTTAGCTTCAGTAATATCAACCTAGAAAATGCTCCAGCACACAAAGTGCTGAGAGGGGTTAATCAGCCCTGTTTAAGGCTGGGTTGATTGAACACCTGCAGAGTGCATGGAGGGCAGTGCAACAGATCTCCACCATAGGTTGGAGTCCAGAGGATTAATACACAGTCATTAGGTGTGGGGTGTGTCTGGAGATGTGACCTGCAAGCAAACAGGTCACCAGTGAGGATGTTACCTTTAGTGGCCATTCCAACTAATTTGTGTCAACTTCTGTGCATATTATCAGGCCCAAATCACCAGGGTATATAAACTTTTGATCAGGGTCATTTGGATGTTTTGTGTTGTCATTATGATTTAAAAAGAGAAAACACAGTAGTTTGACAATAAATGGCTTCACCCAACCTCTAACCATGAGTGGAGAAAAAGATTTGGTGTTATCATTATCTCTGAAAAATGGCCAAGAACGCAAAAATTCTGCCGGGGTATGTAAACTTTTGAGCACAACTGTATACCAGACATATTATTAATCTCCCTTTTGTGTAGATCATTAAAATAAACTGAAAGATTTTGAAGGTTGAATTGACCCTTTAAAGGGAATCTGTCAGTGGGTTTTTGCTATGAAATATGAGACAGAGACCCTGACTCCAGCGATGTGTCACTTACTGTGCTACTTGCTGTCATTTTGATACAATCATTTCTGTTATCTGCTGCAGAGCTCAGAATGCTGAGCCCTATATAGCCCCGCCTACACCACCGATTGGTAGATTTCTATGTACATTAACAGAAAGCTGCTAATCAGTGGTGGACGTGGTGTTATACAGAACAGTTGACTAGGAGGCACGAGTCACCTAGTCTTGTAGTGATAATCTCCTGCTGATAAAACACTGATTTTTCTTAAACAGCAACACACAGCCTAGTTAAATACACATCACTGTAATCAGGGCTTAAGTCCATATAACATGCTGCTCTCATATTACATAGCAAAAAATCTGCTGACAGATTCCCTATAAATTATCTTTTTACAGGATCGTTGTTAACTTGCTTATCAGTGGTGATCCCATCTATAAAACCAAAATGATCCCAAGTAGTTGGCTCTGAAAATCCTTCTTGTAATGGAGTAGTTGTCATACATGCTCACCACCACTTCATTCATTGTCAATTTTTTCCCACCTTATGGTAATAAAATATAAAAAGGGTGACCCGTTCCCCGGCAATTGTTTGATTACCCTTAGTTGGGAAAACAATAGTTGGGGAACGGTGTCCCAACAACGTAACAGTTCTATTCTTACATGCACCAGATAAGTCCTACCTAATACTTGATTGGCCAACGAAGCCAAGGGCTCTGATTGGCTGGCTGTCCAGCACAGGGACAATGAACACATATTTGGCTATGGCGCATGAGCCAGATGAAATTCCAAACTAGTATCGCTGAGAATCCAACTGCTGCCGAGGCTAGTCAGGCCAGGTAATTGGACAAGCCCAGCTACGGCCACGCATGCGCTACTAGACATCTACATTGGCATTGCCGAAGATAATATTGCAAAAGAGGTCGGTGAGGGTGGAAATTGGTAACGTAGGAACATAACCATGTCCTAGGAAATGGGCTACACTCATAGATGTTCCTCTGTTCAGGGCAAAGGTTCACTCGGCTGCCCTAGCCTTCTGTAACCAGGTCAAGACAAAGTATCCAAAACTTCAACAAATGTTGAACTTTGAAGTTATATAGACTCTTTTTTGTAGTTATGTAGTTTGTGATTAAAATGTACAATATTGAAGTTAAAATTCCCTTAGGCTGCACCTTGCATTTCATTTTCGGCAAGTCAGCCTGACCTTTTCACTTTTTGTGTACATGAATACATTGCTCTACTCTTCAGCAGATTTCTTTCTTACTACATGGCAAGAAAACTTTGTTGCTAAGAAACAACCTGAAGATGTGTGACATTAGTATGAAATTTTGTATAAATTAAACTATTATTGCCCTAGGACTTAACATATATTAATCCTCCCACTCATTTAAAAAGGTCACACTGTGATTAGAAAAGATTTCACGAACCATTTGGTCTTCTGTTTCGCTAACTGAAAACAAAATGCCTCTGCCCTTTAATATTATGCTATAAAATATTCTATTTAGGATAAAGATATCAAATGCTGTAAAAAAAAGTAACCTATCAAACTGTTTTTGACATCATCACCAAGGGCCTTTAAGCCTGACTCCATCACTCTAATACTCAGATGCTATTTGCTGTCTGAGTATTCAGTAATCCTGCATACAGTTACCATGTGTACTTTTCTGGAGTTTGCCTCGCCATTTATTTCTCTTAGGTAGCTAGTCAACTCTTCAGCAAACTCTTGCTTGTATATCATCTATCTGCCTTTACTTCCTAGCTCAGACATGTGATAACCATTCACCTGCTGTAAGTAAAACAAACACTTCTCTGCTAATACTAGCTCTTCACAATACTATACTGTTACAACAGTGTCTAATGTTTAGTATCCAGTTTGCCTGCCTGTGCTTAGCCATTTGCTTGCTGACTGTATACATCTACATCACTGATCAGTCTATTGACAGTATGCAACTCTGCCATTAACCATTTGATTGGTGCAAGTCCTAGACTGACTAGAGATCTACTGTATTCCAGTGTTCTCTTCCCACTATTTTGCATTCCTCTCTGAAAGCCTTGCTCTTCTGGTCCACACTGTTTCACAAGCTGTCCAGAAAGTCCTGTCCAGGGTGCCATCACCTTTGGACCACGCTGCTCACCCTAATCTTCGACTTAAAGAATCCACCTCACTAAGTGAACCCATATCACCTTAATTTGCCCTGTTGTGGCTCTGTATGGAAACTGAACATTTATTGCTGGTCTCCCAGTTTCCTAGAATAAGTGACCATTCCGTATTTCACCATCTATACCTCCTTGACACAGAGTTGCTGAAAGGTTTCCCTTGCTTGACACTAGGATGCTTCATCATTGGACAAACCCCAGTAAAAAATTAAACTGGGTGAGGAACAGGGCATTTAAGGGACAGACCTGGATTAGGAAGTGTACAGTTACTCAAAGGCAGGCCTAAATATTCATATACATTTCGAGCTGGGCATTTCACTCACTGTAAGCCTTTAAATCTGCAGGTAGTTATCCTATAAAGGCTGGTTAGCATGTGCCATGTTCTCGTAGAATCATAGAATGTAAGCGTTAGAAGGGACCTCCTGGGTCATCTGGTCCAATCCCCTGCTCAATGCAGGATTCACTAAACCATCTCAGACAGATGTCTGTCCAACCTCTGTTGAAACCATTGAAACCATTGAAAGAGAACTCACCACCTCTCGTGGAAGCTTGTTCCTCTCATTGATCACCCTCATTGTCAGACAGTTTTTTCTAATATCTAATCTATGTCTTCTCCCTTTCAGTTTCATCCCATTGCTTCTAGTCTTTCCTTGTGCAAATGAGAATAAAGCTGATCCTTCTATAGTGTGACAGCCTTTGAGATATTTATAGACAGCTATTAAGTCTCCTCTCAGTCTTCTCTTTTGCAAGCTAAACATTCCCAAAACCTCTAATTGTTCCTCAGAGGACATTGTTTGCAGACCAGTCACCTTCAACTTACAAATTAGTTTGATGTATCATGTTTTCTTTCACCGGGTTTGGCCAGGTATAAGTGCCAATTACCTGTAGAAAAGATGGCACCACAATACCCTAAGGGAAGAAAACAAGATGGTGGGGACAATGTGACGTGGTTAAGTTCTGGCAACATTGTGTCATGTAATTCGTGTGGATGTTAATTTGATATATTCCACAACTTACATTGTACAGTGGTATTTCTTAATAGAAGTGGACCCTTTCAAAAGGTTGATCTCTCTGCAACACTTAAAACACTGAATGAATTGAGGAACATCATAAATAGTTCAACGTGATGACTTGTCTCAAAAATGGACATATCATTGGTGGGATGTAATGAGAAAACAAGTCCGATCCATGGAGGCTGTACTGAGCACTGGGCAACTTTCAGACCTTTAAACATCTGCTACTAATGTCTAAATGCCAGATACCATGAGATACAGTACAGACCAAAAGTTTGGACACACCTTCACATTTAAAGATTTTTCTGTATTTTCATGACTATGAAAATTGAAAATTCACACTGAAGGCATCAAAACTATGAATTAACACATGTGGAATTATATACTTAACAAAATAGTGTGTAACAACTGAAATTATGTCTTATATTCTAGGTTCTTCAAAGTAGCCACCTTTTGCTTTGATGACTGCTTTGCACACTCTTGGCATTCTCTTGATGAGCTTCAACATGTAGTCACCGGAAATGGTTTTCACTTCACAGGTGTGCCCTGCCAGGTTTAATAAGTGGGATTTCTTGCCTTATAAATGGGGTTGGGACCATCAGTTGTGTTGTGCAGAAGTCTGGTGGATACACAGCTGATACTCCTACTGAATAGACTGTTAGAATTTGTATTATGGCAAGAAAAAAGCAGCTAAGTAAAGAAAAACGAGTGGCCATCATTACTTTAAGAAATGAAAGTCAGTCAGTCCGAAAACTTGGGAAAACTTTGAAAGTGTCCCCAAGTGCAGTTGCAAAAACCATCAAGCGCTACAAAGAAACTGGCTCACATGAGGACCGCCCCAGGAAAGGAAGACCAAGAGTCACCTCTGCTTCTGAGGATAAGTTTATCCGAGTCACCAGCCTCTGAAATCGCAGGTTAACAGAAGCTCAGATTAGAGACCAGGTCAATGCCACACAGAGTTCTAGCAGCAGACACATCTCTACAACAACTGTTAAGAGGAGAACAGGATGACACTTAAGGTGACCCCAGAATGACATAATAACAACAAGTGTATATATATAGTCTAATAGGGACAACTCAATCTCACTGGACTATATAGGACACACTGCATACATAGCATTAGAAAGACCACAGAAAAAAACAGTGCAAAAAGTCTATATTAAGAAAAATACAACTTTATTAATTTAAAAATGATACTATCAATGGTAGCAAAGGAGCTGAATAAAGTGACGTGCATAAGTCACCACATGAATTTGAACATAGCAGGGATACCAAAGCAACGTCCATATACACGTATAGGTATAATCGCAGATATAATACCAAGCATAGTCGATATATGTATCACCCATAATTACATATTTTAGATAAATTCCACATGTGAAGTATATTGATGTCATCAATTCACATAACGGGCAAGTGCCATTACATAAGGTGAACACACAGAGAAAGGAAAAAAATAATAATAATAAAAAAAAAAATCAATCACATGTGTAGATATATAAACGGTCTATATATAGGGCAACATGGTGCTACCAATAATTATAATGGGGCAATGCCACTCTTAAAGAGAAGACACACATGTAAGCACAGATTACATATAAACACATGTGGGAGCAGACATACCCACTGGCAAATACCAGGACTGATATATGGGCACAGATTATAATGAGACACATATGGAAGCGAATATACCAGCTGACAATTTCCTGGACGAGACCTTGGACCCCGAGCCAGTGGGTATGTCTGCTCCCACATGTGTTTATATGTAATCTGTGCTTACATGTGTGTCTTCTCTATAAGAGTGGCATTGCCCCATTATAATTATTGGTAGCACCATGTTGCCCTATATATAGACCGTTTATATATCTACACATGTGATTTTTTTTTTTATTATTATTTTTTTCCTTTCTCTGTGTGTTCACCTTATGTAATGGCACTTGCCCGTTATGTGAATTGATGACATCAATATACTTCACATGTGGAATTTATCTAAAATATGTAATTATGGGTGATACATATATCGACTATGCTTGGTATTATATCTGCGATTATACCTATACGTGTATATGGACGTTGCTTTGGTATCCCTGCTATGTTCAAATTCATGTGGTGACTTATGCACGTCACTTTATTCAGCTCCTTTGCTACCATTGATAGTATCATTTTTAAATTAATAAAGTTGTATTTTTCTTAATATGGACTTTTTGCACTGTTTTTTTCTGTGGTCTTTCTAACAACTGTTAAGAGGAGACTTTGTGCAGCAGGCCTTCATGGTAAAATAGCTGCTAGGAAACCACTGCTAAGGACAGGAAACAAGCAGAAGAGACTTGTTTGGGCTAAAGAACACAAGGAATGGACTATAGACCAGTGGAAATCTGTGCTTTGGTCTGATGAGTCCAAATTTGTGATCTTTGGTTCCAACCACCGTGTCTTTGTGCGACGCAGAAAAGGTGAACGGATGGACTCTACATGCCTGGTTCCCACCGTGAAGCATGGAGGAGGTGGTGTGATGGTGTGGGGGTGCTTTGCTGGTGAAACTGTTGGGGATTTATTCAAAATTGAAAGCATACTGAACCAGCATGGCTACCACAGCATCTTGCAGCGGCATGCTATTCCATCCGGTTTGCGTTTAGTTGGACCATCATTTATTTTTCAACAGGACAATGATCCCAAACACACCTCCAGGCTGTGTAAGGGCTATTTGACCAAGAAAGAGAGTGATGGGGTGCTACGCCAGATGACCTGGCCTCCAGTCACCAGACCTGAACCCAATGGAGATAGTTTGGGGTGAGCTGGACGGCAGAGTGAAGGCAAAAGGGCCAACAAGTGCTAAGCATCTCTGGGAACTCCTTCAAGATTGTTGGAAGACCATTTCCGGTGACTACCTCTTGAAGCACATCAAGAGAATGCCAAGAGTGTGCAAAGCACTCATCAAAGCAAAAGGTGGCTACTTTGAAGAACTCAGAATATAAGACATAATTTCAGTTGTTACACACTTTTTTTTTAAGTATATAATTCCACATGTGTTAATTCATAGTTTTGATGCCTTCAGTGTGAATTTACAATTTTCATAGTCATGAAAATACAGAAAAATCTTTAAATGAGAAGGTGTGTCCAAACTTTTGGTCTGTACTGTACCTACAAAAGTGCTCGAGTCAGTGCTCGACAAGTCAGAACTGTGCTGAAGGCATTAAGTTTTAATGCTATAATTGATTAGTTTATGTATGCACAATTCTTAAAACTGGAAATGTGTGAGATAAGTTAGTGAGATGAGCGAATCTGACAAGATTTGAAGTTATTCACTGTGAATACCAAAACCCCAGGGTTCACCTGATGAGGTGGATTCTGCTAAACCATAGATAAGGATGAGCAACACAGACTGAATGCATGGCACAGTGGACATGACTTGTTGGATGACATGTGGATCAGTGAAGAACAGAACAGGTATGAATGATGGCAGGAAAAAAGTGAATAAAAATATACTAGAAGACACAGAGCAAAGAGTGAGGTTATACCCAGGAACTGAAGACGAATAGTTAATCTAGGACTTTCAGAAACCAAATGGTTAATGGCAGAGCCACATACTATCAGGAGACTAATGGCATAGATGTAAGCAATCAGCAAGAAATGGTTAGCCATAAGCAGGAGTAATGACAAGTAGAGTTGAGCGATACTTTCTGATATCCAAAAGTATCGGAATCGGAATGGTATCGCCGATACCCAAAAAATATCGGCGATACCCGATATCGATACCGGAAGTCCAATGTAAGTCTATGGGAACAAAATATCGAAATTAAAAAAAACCCATTCTTGCCTTGTAGGTTAATTGTACATGAAGGAAAACAACAAAGAGTAATGTAGAATGTATTGGGGAGGTTGAGGAGACATTAAAGGCATAGATGTTTAACCCAATCCAATGGAATAGCATTAATTTTTTTTTTAGGAAATACGTTCGGATTGACGAAGAAATTGACAATGTTGTTAACCTTTTTTCTATTTTGGCAAATATGTATGTTTCACAACTTCCATGCTCTTCACCTTTTTAACTTTTGCCACACTTTCTCCTTCATAATCTTCAGCAGCATCATCTTTGTCATCAAATTATTCTTCATCTTCACCTTCTTTATCTTCTTCTAAAACTTCTTGCTTTTCATCTTTTTGTTAACATTACTCATATTGTTCTTTTTAAACTATTCTTCTTCTTCATATTATAGTCCTTCATCTTCTTCATCATATTCTTATTTGTGACAGAGATTCCTGTACTTGTAATCTGTAAAAGTATGATTTTTTCATCGTTCCGTTCTTGCTGCCACAAAAGATTTAAATTACAACAGTATTTGTCCGTGTTCAGTTTAGCCTGCAGCATCAGGCATTTACCAGGGGCACCACGAGGAGGAACGGACTCACCCCCATACACTGCTTAGTCTTCTTCTGCTTATAATTTAGAGCATATATTTTGCTCTTCATTTTGGTCTTATACTTCATGTTCTTCTGCTTTTAGATCTTCTGCTTATTGTTCTTGTGTCTCTTGTTCTGTATCTTGTATTTGTAGCACAACCTTGTACCAGCTGATGTTACTGGGACACGGTTACTAAGCAGGAGGTACCTGTGCTCCAAAGCACTACCAAGGACCAGCAGACGTTGCAGGAACTCGGATACCGAGATGGAGGCACCTAGGCCAAAGGCACTGCAGAGAACCAGTTGACGGTACTGGAACCCGGACGGGTAGCAGAAGGTACAAGAGCCAATGCAAGTAACGAGGACCAGCTGACTGTGCTGGAACCCGGAGGGGCAGCAGAAGGAAAAGAGCCAATGGCACAACCGAGGACCAGCTGACGTTACTGGGACACGGTTACTAAGCAGGAGGTACCTGTGCTCCAAAGCACTACCAAGGACCAGCAGACGTTGCAGGAACTCGGATACCGAGATGGAGGCACCTAGGCCAAAGGCACTGCGGAGAACCAGTTGACGGTACTGGAACCCGGACGGGTAGCAGAAGGTACAAGAGCCAATGCAAGTAACGAGGACCAGCTGACTGTGCTGGAACCCGGAGGGGCAGCAGAAGGAAAAGAGCCAATGGCACAACCGAGGACCAGCTGACGTTACTGGGACACGGTTACTAAGCAGGAGGTACCTGTGCTCCAAAGCACTACCAAGGACCAGCAGACGTTGCAGGAACTCGGATACCGAGATGGAGGCACCTAGGCCAAAGGCACTGCGGAGAACCAGTTGACGGTACTGGAACCCGGACGGGTAGCAGAAGGTACAAGAGCCAATGCAAGTAATGAGGACCAGCTGACTGTGCTGGAACCCGGAGGGGCAGCAGAAGGAAAAGAGCCAATGGCACAACCGAGGACCAGCTGACGTTACTGGGACACGGTTACTAAGCAGGAGGTACCTGTGCTCCAAAGCACTACCAAGGACCAGCACACGTTGCAGGAACTCGGATACCGAGATGGAGGCACCTAGGCAAAAGGCACTGTGGAGAACCAGCTGACGGTACTGGAACTCGGACGGGTACCATAAGGCACCCATGAAAATGTAAGTTGACAGGCCACAAGCTGTCTGCAGTTACCAAATCACACAGTCCTACAGTGGGTGCTTGTCCTATTTTCACAACGGAAAGAGCCTTTATTTACATATCCCACAGCACACATAGGAATCACCTAAACTGAAGGCACCATAGAGTCGGATAACCGGAATGCAACATGACAGGACAACTTATTGGAGGCTAATTTACGTTGACACTGCCAGGAAACAGCTGTCGTGCTGTAACCAGGGTGGGCATGAGTCAGTACCCGTGCCAATTACTTCCGAGCAACAACTGGCGGTGTTGGAGCCCAGGGATGAGAGGAGGACAGGGTGGAGGCAGCATGACTTTTTGTCGTACACACAGCAGGGGAACAGCTGCCATTACTCAACCCCAGTAACACAGGAGCAAGTGTTGACTGTGCTAACAGCACTTACAGGCAACAACTGGCGGTGTTTGAGCCCAGGGTCCAATGCATCGACTTCAATTGCTTCCACCTCCTCTCAGGACCACAACACTGTTGAGCAACCATCTGTCTCTTCACCGCCTGCCAAATTGCCCAGTCAGTCAGAGAGTTCTGTACAGGAGCCAGCTGAGTCTCTGCTTCTGTTCTCAGAATCTGTTGGTGTCATGTATAGTGTACAGTTCCTATAGCGTCTTGTGCTTGGGTGCGAGGAAAACACAGGAGACATAGGTTGAAATGAAATGACTTGTATTACTTCATACAAGCATGCTGAAAAGTTCACACAGTTTGCAGGAACAACGACAGGAGACACAGCAGGCCAGAGTAACTTCAAGCACTACAATAAATCTCCAAAGCAGGTTCAGGATCTCTTCTCTGTACCGTCATTCCTCTGCAAACATGGATTCACCAAACAGCAGGTTTCCAGAGTCCAAAAGTGTTCCAAGGTTCCTCAGTAGGGAATAGCTGGAGTACAAGTCCAAGGTTTCCAGGAGTCAGGTCACAGACTGACTGAGGCTTGATTCAGGAGCACTGATTGTTCAGCTGAGGCTGCTTAAGAAGCAAGAGGGAAGAATCAGGGCGGGAACATGAAAACTGGAAACTCCATATTAACTGAGGGCAAGAGCTGCAGAAAGACAGAAAGCAAAATGGCCAACGGAAAACTGAGTTTCAAGGAACATGTCAACAGAGACAAAGAACCTTACATTTCTCCCCCCTTAGGGACAACCTCCGGATGACCTCAGACCAGGCTTGTCAGGGTACCTCTGATGAAACTGGCGGAGCAGGCGAGGAGCATTTACATTATTGACTGGTTCCCATGAGTTGTCCTCCACTGGGTAGCCCTGCCATTTAATCAAATATTGCAACTGGAATCTAGAATCCTTTCCACCATAAATTCTTCCTGACCATCGACCAGCACTGGGTCAGGGCAAGGAGAAGAACGTCCAGGAAACGTATTGGGTGTTGCAGCCTTTAGTAGGGATACATGAAAGACAGGGTGGATTCTCATAGTTCTGGGCAGTTGAAGACGACAAGCAACAGCACTTATAATCTTATTGATCTCATAAGGTCCAATGTACTTATGTCCCAATTTAGACGATGGAATCTTTAATTTAAGATTTCTGGTTGACAGCCAGACCAAATCTCCTACCTTGAAAGCTGGTGCAGGTTTACGAAATTTATCTGCTGCTTTCTTGTACCTTTCCTGAGCCAATTCTAGATTTTCCTTTAGAAGATCCATATTCTTTTGTAAAGAAGTGATTCTTTCAGCCAGTGCCGGCAAGGGCATATCTATGGGAAATCGAGGAAGAATGTTAGGATGATAACCTAGATTGGAGTAAAAAGGAGACTGCTTAGTGGAGGCGCTCTGAGAGTTGTTATAAGAGAACTCAGCCAGTGGAAGTAGATCCACCCAATCATCCTGTAGGTGGCAGATAAAACAGCGAAGATACTGCTCCAGGGTCTGATTGGTTCGTTCTGTCTGTCCATTAGTCTGGGGATGAAAAGCAGAAGAAAGGTTTACTTTAATGTCCAATGCTGCACAGAAATTTTGCCAAAACCTTGAAGTGAATTGCACCCCTCGATCCGAAATGACCTCATCCGGTACTCCATGTAAGCGAAACACATTCTTAATCATCAAGTCTGATGTCTGTTTTGCAGTGGGTAAGCCGACACAAGGGATAAAATGAGCTGCCTTTGTTAGACGGTCAACCACCACTAGAATGGTGTTCTTCCCTTGAGAGGTTGGTAACTCCACAATGAAGTCCATAGAAATGGATCCCCATGGGCGGGACGGGGTGGGAAGAGGTTGCAACAGACCAGTTGGTGAGGAGCGAGGTGTTTTGCATCTTGCACAGACTTCACATGAAGTGACATAGTTTAAGACATCTTTCCTGTAAGTGGGCCACCAAAAGAAACGAGAAAGAAATTCTTGTGTCTTTAGAATTCCCCTATGCCCGGCTATCTTGGAATCGTGGATGAGTTGCAATACTCTCAATCTGACTGTTTCAGGTATATACAGACGTTGTCCCTGAATCCACACACCATTCTTAAAGACAAGACTTACGTCCCTTGGGGGTTGAGCCAACAAAGAATCCGCATGGTATGCTTCCTTGATGTCCTTAAGTAGGTCTTGATTATGAATCACTCCCAGGAATCTAGAGTCAGGAAGAATAGTCTTAGGAGGAGTAAGTGGACGTGTCTCTGCTGAATGAATCCTAGAGAGTGCATCAGCCTTTCCATTGCGCGATCCTGGTCTATAAGAAATGACAAAATTAAATTGGTTTAGGAAAAGATTCCAGCGAGCCTGGCGAGGAGTCAGGCACTTAGCCGACCTGATAAATTCAAGGTTACGATGGTCTGTCAGGACGACTATTTGCTGTGCAGCTCCCTGAAGAAGGTGTCTCCATTCCTTGAAGGCGGCAATAATGGCCAACAATTCTCTATTGCCCACATCGTAGTTCCTCTCAGCCGAAGACAACTGCTGGGAAAAGAAGGCACAGGGATGCAAGACATTCTTCTCACCTGTTCTCTGAGAGAGTATAGCTCCAACGGCACAGTCTGAAGCATCCACCTCTATTATGAAGGCAAGCTCGGGGTTGGGATGTACTAAGATAGGTGCGGTGGTAAATTTATCCTTTAAACAGGAAAATGCTTCCTGAGCTTGCGGGGTCCAGGAGAACCTAGACTGTTTCCGGGTAAGTTGGGTGATAGGTGACACTACCTCAGAAAAATTCTTAATGAAACGTCTATAGAAGTTGGCAAACCCGATGAAACGCTGCACCTCCTTCACATTTCTAGGAATTGGCCAATCCTTGATGGCTTGGGTCTTGCTTCCATCCATACTAATCCCTTGCATAGATAGTACATACCCCAGAAATTGAATTTCGGTCCTATGGAATTCACATTTTTCAAGTTTGATGTAGAGATAGTTTTGTCTTAGGCGTTCTAAGACCATTCTCACATGTCCATGATGTTCCTCTGTGGAGTTAGAAAAAATTAGAATATCATCCAGATAAATCACCACAAATGTATCTAGGAGATCCCTGAAGATATCATTCACGAAGTGTTGGAAAGTGGCTGGGGCGGTACTCAGACCAAAAGGCATAACTAGATATTCAAAGTGTCCATAGCGTGACCTGAAAGCAGTCTTCCATTCATCCCCAGGTCTAATACGGACCAAGTTATAGGCCCCACGGAGATCCAGTTTAGAGAAAATTTTGGCATGCCGCACTCTCTCCAACAACTCAGGGATTAAAGGCAATGGATAACGGTTTCTAATAGTAATAATAATAATAATAATCTTTATTTATATAGCACCATCATATTCCGCAGCGCTTTACAGTTTAACAGTTTAATAGTAACCTTATTGAGTTCCCTATAGTCTATGCAGGGTCTCAGAGATCCATCTTTCTTCTTCACAAAGAAGATGGGAGCACCTGTGGGAGATGAAGAGGGGCGTATGAAGCCCTTGGCTAAATTTTCGTCTATATAATCCTTCAAAGCTTTTAGCTCGGGCCCTGCTAGGGGGTAGATCTTACCAAAAGGTATCTCGGCTCCAGGCAATAATTCAATTGGACAATCATATGGACGGTGAGGAGGAAGCTGATCAGCATTCTTCTTGTCACATAAATCCACATAGTCCTGGTATACAGCTGGTAGTTCAGGGACTGACATGGTTCCTTTAGGAACGGAGCAAGCTGAAACTCCTTGACTCATCTGTTTCTCCGGAAAGTGTAATTCCTTGGTCTCCCAGTTAATCGTAGGATTCTGCGCCTGCAGCCATGGTAGCCCTAGAATAATGGGAAAGTGGGGAGAAGAGATAAGCAAAAAAGACATTTTCTCCTGATGATCTTAACCATAAGGACCCTCAAAGGCTCTGTTTCTTGATCCACTGGTCCAGAAGTCAGTAGAGAGCCATCCACAGTCTCCATCTGTACTGGAGTAGCCTTCTTCACTGAACGTATCCCCTGTTTCAGAGCAAAGGAGATATCCATAAAATTTCCACTTGCTCCTGAGTCGATCATAGCAGAGCTAGACACCCAGACTGAGTCAACCCAGAGTTTGATGGAAAGGAAGCAATGAGAATTGTTTCTTTTACAACTCAGCTGGGACACCGCTGAGGAAACTTGAAAAATTGCAGCGTTTATACCGTCATCGTCCCCAGAACTAACAGAGTTTAAGTCCGAGAAATCAAGATCTCTTGCAGCAGATCTCTCTGGAGCCTGAGGCTCGGACATGACAGAGCTCCTCTCGCAACACTCACAGTGAATGACTGCTGCAGTAGTCTTACGAGAACGGCTGGGGCAGTTTATAATGAAGTGCCCTGACTTACCACAGTAGAAACATAGATTTTCCTTTATACGATGTTCTTTGCGTGCATCACTAACCCGTCTTTGTAAAGAGTCCACCTGCATGGGTTCAGGTTCTGGTTCCCTTGTGATCCTACTCAAAGGTTCCTTAGCTGAGGAGGGAGGTAGTAAAAGGTTAGTGCGATTATTTTCGAACCATCTCTCTTGTCTGCGTTCAGTCAGACGAGCATCAATACGGATACAATAGTTAATAAAGTCACCTAACGCAGTGGGAGGGTCGGCATGAGCAAGTTCATCCTTAATCAGTGGAGACAACCCTTTCCGAAAAATAGATTTTTTTAGCGGAAGTGTCCCAAGTGGTATCAAGAGCCCATCTCCTGAAATCCAGGGCATATTTGGCTACTGAACGCTTACCTTGGCGCAAAGTTAACATGGCTGCTTCAGCTGTTGCACCTCGATTGGGGTCATCAAACACCTGCCCCATGGCTGAAATAAAAGCATCAAGGTGATTCAAACAATCATCCTCAGTCTCAATCAGAGGGTTTGCCCACATCAAAGCCTTATTGGTAAGCAACATGATTATAGTAAGCACTTTGGATCGTTCAGTGGGAAATTGTGAAGCATGTGCAGAGAAAAATAAATTGCATTGATTAATAAATCCCCTGAATTTCTCACGTTCACCGCCAAAACGAAAAGGAGGTAATTTGGGGATCCCAGAACTCGGGGTTATGGCAGGAGCCTGGGCTCGTTCCTCTAGAGCCTCAATCCTGGCTCGCAATTCCTGGGTAGTCTGTCCAAACACTTGCAAATTATGATTAGTGAGGTCCTGTAGGCTTGCAAAACGTGTTTTTAAAGTCTGTACATCTGAAAGGATTGTATCAGTCACTCCGCAAAGTTCCTTTATGCGGGCCTCCATCTTCCAGATCTTTTAAGGCAGAAGTGCTGGAAGGAGAAGAGGAAAGGAGAAAAAAAAAACAATAGTGTTTACCTGTGGTAACACTCCAGAGTAAAATTTTAAGGGAATGCGCTCACCTGGAATGGTTGTGAGAAGTCACAACCACTGTCATCACATAAGGTATTAAACGGACATCTGATATCCACAGTCACAGCAGACATGGCTTTCCCAGACCCAGCAGACACTAAACATTGGCTCCTGAATCTTGTCATGTATAGTGTACAGTTCCTATAGCGTCTTGTGCTTGGGTGCGAGGAAAACACAGGAGACATAGGTTGAAATGAAATGACTTGTATTACTTCATACAAGCATGCTGAAAAGTTCACACAGTTTGCAGGAACAGCGACAGGAGACACAGCAGGCCAGAGTAACTTCAAGCACTACAATAAATCTCCAAAGCAGGTTCAGGATCTCTTCTCTGTACCGTCATTCCTCTGCAAACATGGATTCACCAAACAGCAGGTTTCCAGAGTCCAAAAGTGTTCCAAGGTTCCTCAGTAGGGAATAGCTGGAGTACAAGTCCAAGGTTTCCAGGAGTCAGGTCACAGACTGACTGAGGCTTGATTCAGGAGCACTGATTGTTCAGCTGAGGCTGCTTAAGAAGCAAGAGGGAAGAATCAGGGCGGGAACATGAAAACTGGAAACTCCATATTAGCTGAGGGCAAGAGCTGCAGAAAGACAGAAAGCAAAATGGCCGACGGAAAACTGAGTTTCAAGGAACATGTCAACAGAGACAAAGAACCTTACAGTTGGTTTGCAAACAGGGGCCCAGCCAAGCAGCATTCTGGAATGTGAAGAAGAGGGAGTATGCAGTGATGCGCAACAGCTGTGTCTCTCTGAATCTGAAGAGGCGGGTGAGACAGTGCCGATGGTCAGCACACCGCAGAACGCATCTGATGATGATGAGACTCAGGTGCCAGTTTCTGTTGAGCATGGTGGTGGCCAGACCACCCAACAGCAGCAGGTGTTGGAAGAGGTTAGTGGAGATGATGAGGTCCAAGACCCAACATGGCGTGAGGAACAGGAAGGTGGTGGGAGCAGCTCTGAGGAAGCGATTGCCCCAACGGTACAAACAGGAGGGAGAGTTAGGCTGCATACTCTGTTGCCTGTAGCCTCCATTTTGGCACCTGTTCGGATAATTTCTCTTCCAAAAGTCTAAACGGACGCTCCCAGGACTTGCACTGCGTGGTCCTTTTTTCACACACTTGCAGATGATATTTGCTATGTCAAATGCAAGCTGTGTAATCAAAAAGTAAAAAGAGGTAAAGTGTCAGTAACCTCAATACCACAAATATGTGTAAACATGTGCGGAGAAAACACGTAGTTGAGTTACAAAGACACACTGAAGATGTACAGTCTATAGAGAATCACTGCACAAGTTTAACTGCATATGTCATGGTTAAATTGGAATTTTTATTGCACACTTGATGTGAAAAAAGAAAATAGCTATGAGACGACTGACTGACGTTTTGGGCAACGCAGTGGCCTTTATCAAATAGTCGCTGGAAGAGATAGAAAAATTTACAGTCAATGACAATGTATAATATATACAATATATACATAGGGTGAAGAATATATATCCATAGGAATTAGGCAACATGTTAAACATTTGCGTGATACTGTAGAACACGGAGAATTATCCCTCTAGGGTATGCGGGTGGATAATGTAGTTTTTTGTTGATTTTTGGGAGTGTGTAGAAAACAGGGGTGATGGGGTATTGAATATTAAGGAATGTCATAGTCTTACAGTCTATGGTGATCAATTAAAGATGTTTTGTCAGGATACGATCAATTTTTTGACAGATGTAAAATGTAGGGTCACAATTGAGTTGTCTGTAGGTTAGGTTAACTGACAGTTGTCTATGAATTTCGGCAATAGATTGGGTCTTATTCATAATAACGATAGCACCCCCCTTATCTGCTGGTTTAATAATAATGTTGGGGTTATCTTTCAGAGATTTTATGGCTTGTTTATCTGTGGGTGTCAGGTTGTGGCGTATCGGGTATAGGCCCAATCTCGGCAAACCATCCACGAGCACAGGCATTGCAAAACTCCTGTCCCTTGAAATGCTTTCATTCAGGCTGGTGGAGACTGACAGTTTACGGAACTTAATGGCATTGGCAGTCCCACAATACAATGTGCCAAGCTGATTTTATTTCAGCAGGCAAGCCGTCCCTGGTCTGCAAAACCATGTTGTTGAGGTTAAAATTAAACATGCGCTACTAAACTCCGTCAGTAGCAATGTCCACTTGACCACCGCTGCGTGGACCAGTACCCATGGCCAGGGACGATACCTTTCCCTCACTGCCCATTGGGTCAATGTTGTGGAGCCGGGTACAGATCTTGCGAGTGGCGCTGTACGTGTTCAGCCAACTACAAGGATTGCAGGAATCAAGTCTGTACACATTGACTCCTCCTTCTCCAGTTCCTCAGAAACATCGTTGCAGGAGCCGTCACGGTCTACCTCCACATGGACCCGTGAACGCTTAATAAGAATCTTTAGTTATATAGCGCCAACAGATTACGCAGCGCTTTACAGTTTAACAGTTTCCGAACACAAGTCATAAGTAACAACGTTACCAATACAATAATTAAAGCAATATAATCCGCACATGCTCGTGAGAGCTTACAATTTACAAATATGTGGGGGAGATACAAAGTACAGGTGTTTATATACAATGGTGTATTTAGAATGATGGTCCAGCCATTTTGAGGGAGTGAGGGATGGATGGAGATAGTGAATGGGCTACACACACACACTTACACATAGAATGACTTTGATTAGTGAATGTGATAGGCCGCTCTGAAGAAATGTGTTTTGAGTGAGCGCCCGAAAACATGCAAATTGTGGATAGTTCTAATTTCTTGGGGTACAGCATTCCACAGTATTGGCGCAGCGCGGGAGAAGTCTTGGATTCGGGAGAGATGTTCTTTAGGTGTAGGCGGCAATAGCGGGCAACAGATTGTATATGGGAGGTGAAGGAGAGATTGGTGTCAAACATAACACCCAGACAGCGAGCCTGTTGACCGATATGAGCACAGACGTGGCCAAACGTCAACAGGCCGTCCTGAAATTAATTTCTATGGGGAATCAAAGCCACACAGCGCTGGAGCTCTGGAATGCCATAAAGCAAGAGAGCGACATGTGTATTTTGCCAGCGAATCTCCAGCCAGGCTTGGTAGTGTGTGACAATGGCCGAAATCTGGTGGCAGGTCTGGGCCTAGGCAACGTCACTCACATACCATGTCTGGCACATGTGCTAAACTTGGTCGTCCAGAGTTTTTTGAGGGACTATCCGGATCTTGATGCACTGCTGCACAAGGTCCGCCTACAGTGCACTAACTTGCGACGTTCCACCATGGCCAGATCGCGCATTGCAGCTCTGCAACGCAGATTTTGCCTTCCTGAACATCGCATCATATGTGACGTACCCACCAGGTGGAATTCCACGTTACATATGTTGGAGCGGTTGTGTGAGCAGCAGCCAGCAGTAATGGAGTATCAGCTGCATCAGTCGCAATCAACTCGCAATTTGCGCCGTTCACACTTCACCACTACTGAGTGGGCCTCTATAATAATAATAATAATCTTTATTTATATAGCGCCAACAGATTCCGCAGCGCTGTACAGTTTAACAGTTTCATAACACAAGTCATAAGTGACAACGTTAACAATACAATAATTCAAGCAATATAAGCCGCCCCTGCTCGTGAGAGCTTACAATCTACAATGAGGAGGGGGAGCTACAAAGTACAGTTGTTTATATACAATGGTGTATTTACAATGATGGTCCCGCCATTTTTAGGGAGTGAGGGATGGATGGAGATAGTGAATGGGCTACAGACACACACTTACACATAGAATGACTTTGATTAGTGAATGTGATAGGCCGCTCTGAACAAATGTGTTTTGAGTGTGGAAGTAGGGCTGTTAATGGGGATGTTGAAGTCTCCAAGGATAAGGGTTGGTACTTCTGAGGACATGAAAGTGCGGCAGCCAGGCAGAGAAGTGGTCAAGGAACTGTGTGGGCGAGCCTGGGGTCCGATATATTACCGCTACTCTGAGGGAGAGGGGACGAAAGAGCCTGATGGTGTGGACCTCATAATTTGCAAAATCTTTATATAAAATTTACATGTTACATATTTACATCTAGTATAAAACATTTAACCATTAAGCCTACTTACAGAACAAGGAAGTGTAAAAAACCTTGTGCTTAAAAAAAAAAAGTGCAAATAAAATGTGACAAGGGCAGTGTAACAAATAATTTAGGAAAAAGATAAACTAACATCAAGTGCTGTGTGCTGTGTAAGAGCCAGACACATTAACATGAAATCAGTCTGGAATAGCGGTGATTTTCTCCCCATAACCCGAGTAACATTCTGGGGAGAGGGGTGTAGAGTCAACGATCAGCAACTAGCTACGGTAGATCAAATACCTGGAAAAAAAAAAAAAAAAAGTTATTTAACATTCATAAGATACATTGTATTTTAACCCCTTCACCCCCAAGGGTGGTTTGCACGTTAATGACCGGGCCAATTTTTACAATTCTGACCACTGTCTCTTTATGAGGTTATAACTCTGGAACGCTTCAACGGATTTTCTCGTGACATATTGTACTTCACGTTAGAAGTAAAATTACTTCGATATAACTTGCGTTTATTTTTGAAAAAAACGCAAATATGGCGAAAATTTTTAAAATTTTGCAATTTTCAAACTTTGAATTTTTATTCCCTTAAAACAGAGAAATATGTCACATAAAATAGTTAAGAAATAACATTTCACACATGTCTACTTTACATCAGCACAATTTTGGAACCAAAATTTTTTTTTGTTAGGAAGTTATAAGGGTTAAAAGTTGACCAGCGATTTCTCATTTTTACAACAAAATTTACAAAGCCATTTTTTTTTAGGGACCACCTCTCATTTGAAGTCACTTTGAGGGGTCTATATGGCAGAAAATACCCAAAAGTGACACCATTCTAAAAACTGCACCCCTCAAGGTACTCAAAACCACATTCAAGAAGATTATTAACCCTTCAGGTGCTTCACAGGAACTAAAGCAACGTGGAAGGAAAAAATGAATATTTAACTTTTTAGCCACAAAAATGATCTTTTACAAACTTTTTTTTTATTTTCACAAGGGTAAAAGGAGAAAATGGACAGATAAGGTTGTTATGCAATTTCTCCTGAGTACGCCAATACCCAATATGTGGGGGAAAACCACTGTTTGGGCACACGGCAGAGCTCGTAAGGGAAGGAGCGCCGTTTGACTTTTTCAAACTAAAATTGGCTGGAATTGAGATTGGACGCCATGTCGTGTTTGGAGAGCCCCTGATGCGCCTAAACAGTGGAAACCCCCACAAGTGACACCATTTTGGAAACTAGACCCCCTAAGGTACTTATCTAGATCTGTTGTGAGCACTTTGAACTCCCAAGTGTTTCACAAAAGCTTATAATGCCTGGGTGTGAAAAAAAAAAAAAAACAATTTTCCACAAAAATGATTTTTTAGTTCCAAATTTTTGAATTTTCCTAAGGAAATTGGACCCCAAAAGTTGTTGTCCAATTTGTCCTGAGTACGCTGATACCCCATATGTGGGGGGGGAACTGTTTGGGTGCACGGCAGGGCTTGGAAAGGAAGTAGTAACGTTTTGGAATGCAGACGTTGATGGGGGTCATGTTCCGTTTGCAGTGCCCCAGATGAGCCTAAACAGTGGAAACCCCCACAAGTGACCCAATTTTGGAAACTATACCCCCTAAGGAACTTATCTAGATCTTTGGTGAGCACTTTGAACCCCCAAGTGCTTCACACAAGTTTATAATGCCCGGGCATGAAAATAAAAAATCCTATTTTTTTCCCACAAAAATTATATTTTAGTCACTAATTTTTTATTTTCTCAAGGGTAACAGGAGAAATTGGACCACATAAGTTGTTGTCCAATTTGTCCTGAGTACGCTGATACCCCATATGTGGGTGGGAACCACTGTTTGGGCGCACGGCAGAGCTCGGAATGGAAGGAGCACCATTTGACTTTTTCCAACCAAAATTGGCTGGAATTGAGATTGGATGCCATGTTGCATTTGGAGAGCCCCTGATGTGCCTAAACAGTGGAAACCCCCCACAAATGACCCCATTTTGGAAACTAGACCCCCTAAGGAACTTTTCTAGATCTTTGGTGAGCAATTTGAACCCCCAAGTGCTTCACACAAGTTTATAACGTAGAGCCGTAAAATTTAAAAATCATATTTTTTCCACAAAAATGATCTTTTCACCCCAATTTTTATTTTTCCAAGGGTAACAAGACTCCAAAAGTTATTGTGCAATTTGTCCTGAGTGCGCTGATACCCCATATGTGGGGGTAAACCACTGTTTGGGTGCATGGCAGAGTTTGGAAGGGAAGGAGCGCCGTCTGACTTTTTCAACGCAGAATTGGCTGGACGCCATGTCGTGTTTGGAGAGCTCCTGATCTGCCTAAACAGTGGAAACCCCCATAAATGACGCCATTTTGGAAACTAGACCCCTCAAGGAACTTATCTAGATGTGTGGTGAGAACTTTTAACCCCCAGGTGTTTCACTAAAGTTTATAACGTACAGCCGTAAAATAAAAAATCTTTTTTTTTTTTTTACAAAAATGATTTTTTCGTCCCCAATATTTTATTTTCACAAGGGTAACAGAAGAAATTGGAACCCAAAAGTTGTTGTCCAATTTGTCCTGAGTACGCTGATACCCAATATGTGGGAGAAAACTACTGTATGGGCGCACGTCAGGGCTCGGAAGGGAAGTAGTGACGTTTTGGATTGCAGACTTTGATGGAATGGTCTGGGGGCGTCATGTCACATTTGGAGAGCCCCTGATGCACCTATACAGTGGAAACCCCCCACAAGTGACCCCATTTTGGCAAATAGACCCCACAAGGAACTTATCTAGATGTGTGGTGAGCACTTTGAACCCCGAAGTGCTTCACAGAAGTTTATAACGTACAGCCGTAAAAATAAAAAATCTTTTTTTTTTTTACAAAAATGATTTTTTCGCCCCCAATATTTTATTTTCACAAGGGTAACAGAAGAAATTGGAACCCAAAAGTTGTTGTCCAATTTGTCCTGAGTACGCTGATACCCAATATGTGGGAGAAAACTACTGTATGGGCGCACGTCAGGGCTCGGAAGGGAAGTAGTGACGTTTTGGATTGCAGACTTTGATGGAATGGTCTGGGGGCGTCATGTCACATTTGGAGAGCACCTGATGCGCCTAAACAGTGGAAACCCCCCACAAGTGACCCCATTTTGGAAAATAGACCCCACAAGGAACTTGTCTAGATGTGTGGTGAGCACTTTGAACCCCGAAGTGCTTCACAGAAGTTTATAACGCACAGCCGTAAAAATAAAAAATCCTTTTTTTTTTTGCAAAAATGATTTTTTTGCCCCAATATTTTATTTTTACAAGGGTAACAGGAGAAATTGGACCCCAAAAGTTGTTGTCCAATTTGTCCTGAGTACGCTGATATCCAATATGTGGGAGAAAACTACTGTATGGGTACACGTCGGGGCTCGGAAGGGAAGTAGTGACGTTTTGGATTGCAGACTTTGATGGAATGGTCTGGGGGCGTCATGTCGCATTTGGAGAGCCCCTGATGCGCCTAAACAGTGGAAATCCCCAACAAGTGACCCCATTTTGGAAAATAGACCCCATAAGGAACTTATCTAGATGTGTGGTGAGCGCTATGAAGCCCCAAGTGCTTCACAGAAGTTTATAATGTACAGCCGTAAAAACAAAAAATATTTTTTTTTTGTACAAAAATGATATTTTCGCCCCCAGTTTTTTATTTTCCCAAGGGTAGCAGAAGAAATAGGACAAATTGCACAATAACTCTTGGGGTCCAGAGTACGCTGATACCCCATATGTGGGGATAAACTACTGTTTGGACGCATGGCAGAGCTGAGAAGTGAAGGAGCACCGTTTGACTTTTTCAACGCAGAATTGGCTGGAATTGAGATCAGACGCCATGTCACATTTGGAGAGCCCCTGATGTGCCTAAACAGCTGAAACCCCCCAATTCTAACTCCAACCCTAACCCCAACACACCCCTAACCCTAGTCCCAACCCTAACCACAAACCTAACCCTAACACACCCCTAATCCCAACCCTAACCCTAATCCTAACTTTAGCGCCAACCCTAACCCTAACTTTAGCCGCAACCCTAACCCTAATGGGAAAATGGAAATAAATACTTTTTTTTAATTTTATTATTTTTCCCTTACTAAGGGGGTGATAAAGGGGGGTTTGATTTACTATTTATAGCGGGTTTTTATGATTGGCAGCTGTCACGCTAAAAGACGCTTTTTATTGCAAAAATAGTTTTTGCATCGCCACATTTTGAGAGCTATAATTTTTGCATATTTTGGCCCACAGAGTCATGTGAGGTCTTATTTTTTGCGGGACGAGTTGACGTTTTTATTGGTACCATTTTTGAGCACGTGACGTTTTTTGATCGCTTTTTATTTCGATTTTTGGGAGGTTAAAATGAACAAAAATCAGCAATTCATGAATTTCTTTTGGGGAGGCGTTTATACCGTTCCGCCTGTGGTAAAATTGATAAAGCAGTTTTATTGTTCGGGTCAGTACGATTATGGCGATACCTCATTTATATCATTTTTTCATGTTTTGGCGCTTTTATAGAATAAAAACAATTTTATATAAAAAATAATTATTTTTGCATCGCTTTATTCTGCGAGCTATAACTTTTTTATTTTTTCGCGGATGATGCTTTATGATGGCTCGTTTTTTGCGGGACAAGATGACGTTTTCAGCGGTACCATGTTTTTTTATATCGGTCTTTTTGATCGCGTGTTATTCCACTTTTTGTTCGGCGGTATGATGATAAAGCATTGATTTTTTTGCTTCGTTTTTTTTTTTTTTTTTTAAGGGGTTCACTAAAGGGGTTAACTAGTGGGACAATTTTATAGGGGGGGTCGTTACGGATGCGGCGATACCAAATATGTGTACTTTTATTGTTTTTTTTTTTATTTACAGGAAGAAGTGAATTTATTGGGGAATATTTTTTTTTTTATTTTGGATTTTTTTTTTACACGTTTATTTTTACTTTTTTAACTTTTTTACTTTGTCCCAGGGTGGGACATCACAGTATTTTATCAGATCGCTGGTGTGACAGTGTGCACAGCACTCTGTCACACCAGCGATCGCACAGGCATAGATGCAGGCTTCTCAGTGCCTGCTCTCAGCAGGCACTGAGGAAGCCGCCTCCCTCCAGGACCCCGGCGCCATCTTGGATCCGGGTCCTGGGAGGGAGGAAGCCCTCAGAACAGCGCGATCACATCGCGCTGCTCTGAGGGTCTCAGGGGGGCGCGCAGGGAGCCCCCACCCTGCGCGATCCTCCCCTGTGCCCCCAGTACACCGCGATCATGTTTGATCGCGGTGTGCAAGGGGTTAATGTGCCGGGAGCAGTCCGTGACCGCTCCTGACACACAGTCATGGGTGTCAGCTGTGATAATCAGCTGACACCCGGCGGCGATTAGCTGCGCTTCCCTCAGGAGCGCAGCTGATCGCCTATGACGTACTATCCCGTCCCCGGTCATACGGGCCCAGGTACCATGGACGGGATAGTACGTCCGATGGCAGTAAGGGGTTAAAAAAAAAAAAAAAAAGTTATTTAACATTCATAAGATACATTGTATTTAAAAAAAAAAAAAAAAAAGGTTATTTAACCCCTCTCTGCCATCAGACGTACTATTCCGTCCATGTGACCCTGGACCTAATTCCCATGGACGGAATAGTACGTCATATGCGATCAGCAGCGCTCCCGGGGGGAGCGTAGCTGATCGCTGCCGGGTGTCAGCTGTATATCACAGCTGACACCCATCACTATGTGTCAGGAGCGGTCACGGACCGCTCCCGGCACATTAACCCCTAGCACACCGCGATCAAACATGATCGCGGTGTGCCCGGGGCACAGGGGAGGATCGCGCAGGCAGGGGGCTCCCTGCGCGCCCCCCTGAGACCCTCAGAGCAGCGCAATGTGTCGCGCTGTTCCGAGGGTCCGTCCTCTCTCCAGGTCCCCGGATCCAAGATGGCGCCGGGGTCCTGCAGGGAGGCGGCTTCCTCAGTGCCTGCTGAGAGCAGGCGCAGAGGAAGCCTGCAGCGATGCCAGAGCGATCGCTGGTGTGACAGAGTGCTGTGCACACTGTCACACCAGCGATCTGCTAAAATACAGTGATGTCCCACCCTGGGACAAAGTAAAAAAGTTAAAAAAATAAAAATAAAAAGTGGTAAAAAAAATCATAAAAAAAAAAAAATATTCCCCAATAAATTCATTTCTTCCTGTAAATAAAAAAACCAAAACAATAAAAGTACACATATTTGGTATCGCCGCATCCGTAACGACCCCCCCTATAAAATTGTCCCACTAATTAACCCCTTTAGTGAACCCCTTAAAAAAATAATAAAAAACGAAGCAAAAAATCAATGCTTTATCATCATACCGCCGAACAAAAAGTGAAATAACACGTGATCAAAAAGACCGATATAAATAATCATGGTATCGCTGAAAACGTCATCTTGTCCCGCAAAAAACGAGCCGTCATACAGCATCATCAGCGAAAAAATAAAAAGTTATAGCTCGCAGAATAAAGCGATGCAAAAATAATGATTTTTTATATAAAATTGTTTTTATTCTATAAAAGCACCAAAACATTAAAAAAATGATATAAATGAGGTATCGCCATAATCGTACTGACCCGATGAATAAAACTGCTTTATCAATTTTACCACACGCGGAACGGTATAAACGCCTCCCCCAAAAGAAATTCATGAATTGCTGATTTTTGTTCATTCTAACCTCCCAAAAATCGAAATAAAAAGCGATCAAAAAATGTCACGTGCTCAAAAATGGTACCAATAAAAACGTCACCTCGTCCCGCAAAAAATAAGACCTCACATGACTCTGTGGGCCAAAATATGCAAAAATTGTAGCTCTCAAAATGTGGTGATGCAAAAAACTACTTTTTGCAATAAAAAGCGTCTTTTAGCGTGACAGCTGCCAATCACAAAACCCCGCTATAAATAGTAAATCAAACCCCCCTTTATCACCCCCTTAGTTAGGGAAAAATAATAAAATTAAAAAAATGTATTTATTTCCATTTTCCCATTAGGGTTAGTGTTGCGGCTAAAGTTAGGGTTAGGGTTGGCGCCAAAGTTAGTATTAGGGTTATGGTTGGGATTAGGGTTAGGGGTGTGTTAGGGTTAGGTTTGTGGTTAGGGTTGGGACTAGGGTTAGGGTATGTTGGGGTTAGGGTTGGAGTTAGAATTGGGGGGTTTCTGCTGTTTAGGCACATCAGGGGCTCTCCAAATGTGACATGGCGTCTGATCTCAATTCCAGCCAATTCTGCGTTGAAAAAGTCAAACGGTGCTCCTTCCCTTCCGAGCCCCGACGTGCGCCCATACAGTAGTTTACTCCCACATATTGGGTATCAGCGTACTCAGGACAAATTGGACAACAACTTTTGGGGTCCAATTTCTCCTGTTACCCTTGTGAAAATAAAATATTGGGGGCGAAAAAATCATTTTTGTAAAAAAAAAAAAAGATTTTTTATTTTACGGCTGTACGTTATAAACTTCTGTGAAGCACTTTGGGGTTCAAAGTGCTCACCACACATCTAGATAAGTTCCTTGAGGGGTCTAGTTTCCAAAATGGTGTCATTTGTGGGGGTTTCCACTGTTTAGGCAGATCAGGAGCTCTCCAAACACGACATGGCATCCAGCCAATTCTGCGTTGAAAAAGTCAAACGGCGCTCCTTCCCTTCCAAACTCTGCCATGCACCCAAACAGTGGTTTACCCCCACATATGGGGTATCAGCGTACTCAGGACAAATTGCACAATAACTTTTGGAGTCTTGTTACCCTTGGGAAAATAAAAATTGGGGTGAAAAGATCAATTTTGTGGAAAAAATATGATTTTTTAATTTTACGGCTCTACGTTATAAACTTGTGTGAAGCACTTGAGGGTTCAAATTGCTCACCAAAGATCTAGATAAGTTCCTTAGGGGGTCTAGTTTCCCAAATGGGGTCATTTGTGGGGTTTCCACTGTTTAGGCACATCAGGGACTCTCCAAATGCAACATGGCGTCCAATCTCAATTCCAGCCAATTTTGGTTGGAAACAGTCAAATGGTGCTACTTCCATTCCGAGCTCTGCCATGCGCCCAAATAGTGGTTCCCCCCACATATGGGGTATCAGCGTACTCAGGACAAATTGGACAACAACTTTTGAGGTCCAATTTCTCCTGTTACCTATGGGAAAATAAAAAATTAGTGACTAAGAGATAATTTTTTGTGGGAAAAAAATAGGATTTTTTATTTTCATGCCCGGGCATTATAAACTTGTGTGAAGCACTTGGGGGTTCAAAGTGCTCACCAAAGATCTAGATAAGTTCCTTAGGGGGTCTAGCTTCCAAAATGGGGTCACTTGTGGGTGGTTTCCACTGTTTAGGCTCATCCGGGGCACTACAAACGGAACATGACCCCCATCAATGTTTGCATTCCAAAACGTTACTGCTTCCTTTCCAAGCCCTGCCGTGCGCCCAAACAGTTTCCCCCCCCCCACATATGGGGTATCAGCGTACTCAGGACAAATTGGACAACAACTTTTGGGGTCCAATTTCCTTGGGAAAAATCAAAAATTTGGGACTAAAAAATCATTTTTGTGGAAAATTGTTTTTTTTTTTTCACACCCAGGCATTATAAACTTTTGTGAAACACTTTGGGGTTCAAAGTGCTCACAACAGATCTAGATAAGTTCCTTAGGGGGTCTAGGTTCCAAAATGGTGTCACTTGTGGGGGGTTTCCACTGTTTAGGCGCATCAGTGGCTCTCCAAACACGACATGGCGTCCAACCTCAACTCCAGCCAATTTTAGTTTGAAAAAGTCAAACGGCGCTCCTTCCCTTACGAGCTCTGCCGTGTGCCCAAACAGTGGTTTTCCCCCACATATAGGGTATTGGCGTACTCAGGAGAAATTGCACAACAACTTTATCTGCCCATTTTCTCCTTTTACCCTTGTCAAAATAAAAAAAAGTTTGTAAAAGATCATTTTTGTGGCTAAAAAGTTAAATATTTATTTTTTCCTTCCACGTTGCTTCAGCTCCTGTGAAGCACGTGAAGGGTTGATAAACTTCTTGAATGTGGTTTTGAGTACCTTGAGGGGTGCAGTTTTTAGAATGGTGTCACTTTTTGGTATTTTCTGCTATATAGACCCGTCAAAGTGACTTCAAATGTGAGGTGGTCCCTAAAAAAATGGCTTTGTAAATTTTGTTGTAAAAATGAGAAATCACTGGTCAACTTTTAACCCTTATAATTTCCTAACAAAAAAAAATTTTGGTTCCAAAATTGTGCTGATGTAAAGTAGACATGTGGGAAATGTTATTTCTTAACTATTTTGTGTGACTTATTTCTCTGTTTTAAGGGAAAAAAAATTCAAAGTTTGAAAATTGCAAAATTTTCAAAATTTTCGCCATATTTATGTTTTTTTCAAAAATAAACGCAAGTTATATCGAAGAAATTATACTTCTAACGTGAAGTACAATATGTCACGAGAAAACAGTCTCAGAATCGCAAAGATCCGTTGAAGCGTTCCAGAGTTATAACCTCATAAAGAGACAGTGGTCAGAATTGTAAAAATTGGCCCGGTCATTAACGTGCAAACCACCCTTGGGGTGAAGGGGTTAACATTCATAAGATACATTGTATTTAAAAAAAAAAAAAAAAAAAAACAACATAAAAACTATAATACACAGCAGGATCTTTAGTAAAAACCAGACTTACCACTGTAACCTCTTAATCCTTGCAAGCTTCAACACAACGTTGACAAGGTACACAGCAGGGGTGGTCGGTCTCCTAGACAACGAGCAAACTCCTTCATGTTGAGAGAGGCCACCATCTCCTTAGCTTTCTGGTACTTTTCTGTGGGAATGAGCTTGTCTCCAACCAGCCAGGAATATCCATTGAATGGCACACCATGGTTTGGTATTAGCACCCAGTACCAAAAGTGAAGCCAACCACAGTTCCCATTTCTCATGAACTTTATTTGACATACTGGCTGGCCAAACATTAGTTTCTCACAAAGGAGCTGAAGACCCTGAGTGGCAGTAGGTGCAAGTCTCTCCAGCATGACCTGTTTGTTAGATATTTGCCGTCTACACCTAAAGAACATCTCTAGAATCCGCCCTTTTCTAACCATGGAAACAACAAAAACCCTCACTGTAGCATTGATCCACTCCCGCCTGGACTACTGCAACGCTCTATTACTTGGCCTCCCCATTACTCGACTATCCCCTCTCCAGTCCATCCTTAATGCAGCAGCCAGGGTCATCCATCTGGCTAATCGGTACTCGGACGCGTCCGCTCTTCGCCAGTCCTTACACTGGCTGCCCATTCATTATAGGATCCAATTCAAAGTACTGGTTCTCACCCACAAAGCTCTCCACAGTGCAGCACCCCCCTACATCTCCTCCCTCATTTCTATCTATTGGCCTAACCGACTGCTGCGCTCTGCAAATGACTTTCGACTAACCTCTGCACTAATCCGTACCTCCCACTCCCGACTCCAAGACTTCTCCCGCGCTGCGCCAATCCTCTGGAATGCTCTACCCCAAAAAATTAGGACTATCCACAATTTGCATAGTTTCAGGCGCTCCCTCAAAACACATTTGTTCAGAGTGGCCTATCACATTCACTAACCAAAGTCGTTCTATGTTTAAGTGTGTATGTGGAGCCCATTCACTATCTCCATCCATCCCTCACTCCCTCAAGATGGCTGGACCATCATTGTAAATGCACCATTATATATACACACCTGTACTTTGTATCTCCCCCACCTCATTGTAGATTGTAAGCTCTCACGAGCAGGGTCGGCTTATTTTGCTTTAATTATTGTATTGTTAACGTTGTTACCTATGACTTGTGTTTTGAAACTGTTAAACTGTAAAGCGCTGCGGAATATGTTGGCGCTATATAAATAAAGATTATTATTATTATATCAGAGGGAGAAGAGGATTGGGCCTTGCCAAGGTGCCCGATTGCATCTTAAGTCTTATTGAATGTTGGAGCCAGTCCACCGTATAAAAGCAGCCATAGAGTGTCCGGGTACCTGCTTGGATTTCGATCCAAATGAAGACTACTTTGATGTACATGTACACCAATTAGAGAAAAATGACAAGGATGAGGCAGTAAGACACGCTCAGCAGAGTACAAGCAGCATTGCTTGAAGAAGTAACTTGAGCGTGATCAAAATTCAATAAATTAAAATCTCAGACTACAGTTAACACAACTGTTAGCTGTGAAAGGGCTTTTTGTGTCCTTCTACATTGTTTTCAACCAATGTATTGGATACGGATGGAAGCACGTCACACTATAATTTCAATTGAATGGAGCAGCAAGAATTACACTAAAGAAAAAAAAAAAAAAAAAAGAGTGTGAGAGTGACATGTGCAGATGCCTACATACAGCGTTGTATGCCGAGCAAACTGCAGCGCGTCACCTGCACTCACACACACCTTGCAGAGCTGTGAAAAAAACACTGCAAGGCAAAAGGAAGATGTAGACAGCGGTTGGTAAACTAGCCTGCCTAAAGCACAGTACACAAAATCGCAATCTCTAACTGTCCCTCAGAGTCAGCAGAGCAGCGTTCTGTCCCAAACAGAATTAACAGCACAGTGACGCTAAAATGGCGGCTTTATCCGACAACAATACCTTCCTTGTGTCACGGTTAGGGTAGCGTGTGTCTATTATATGAGTGTCTCTAAAATGTAACGTTACGCAGCCTTATTCTGCCCTTGGGACGCAAAAAATAAGACAGCAGTAATCATTTACTGTATAAAACTCCACCTATGCGCAACAAAACAAGCACGTTCCCTCTTACGGTTCCTGCGCTGACATGTGAGTAGGGAGTTTGGAGACGCTCCTGAATTTATCCCAGGTATCCAAGCATATCAGGCCGATAGGAGAGCATTAAAACCACCCACGGTGGTGACTTAAATATGGTGAATCGAACCAGTGAAGAACTGTAGGTCGATGCGAATGAATGTGCGATCACATGACACACGTTTATAATAACCCTTGCTAGACACGACTAACTTTGTAGACATTTGGACACACCTGAACCCAGATGGCAGTGAATATTCATTCTATTCGGCGCCACATGACTCTTGGTCCAGAATAGATTATATATTGCTATCACAGGAGCTATTAAGGGGAGTGGAAGAGGCAGACGTGCACAACGTAGCTATATATGACCACGCGCCCGTATCAGTGACCCTGCCAGATATGGTGCAGATGGGGCCAAACCAAACTTGGCGCTTCCCGACCTATTTGTTAATGGATGAGAAGTTTCGACATCAGGTGAAGCAATGGTGTTTTTAATATGTAAGGGATAATGGAGATACTAAGGATAGGCCGGAACTTTTATGGGCAGCAGGGAAGGGAGTAATGCACGGGAAACTAATAGGTTATCAGACAACGCTAAAAAAGAAGATAGCGACAAACTACTCGCAGGCTAGCAGGATATTACTCGATAGGTACACGGCAAACAAGACAAGTTCATCAACACAGGTTAAAAATAGATGTAAGCAGGCTAAGGCTGACTTACACGTATGGGTATATCGACGAGAGAGAAGCAGTAATAACAATTATAGAGCCGATGTATATCGTTATGGTAGCAAATGAGGGAGACTATTAGCACGACTAGCGAAAGGAAATCACATTCGTCATCAACATATTACAGCGTTAACGAATAAACATGGGATCATGAACACAGACCCTCGAACCATAAACACCATTCTACAAGAATACTACTCAGACTTATATAAGGTGGAACATACGGATAGTGCGGAGGGTAACACCTTTGTAGATGGAATACGGTTACCATCCATCACAAACTATCAGCTTCTCCTTTTAAAAAAACAAATTGAGGTGACGGAAGTGACAGCGGCGATAAGTTACTTGAAATACGGGAAAGCTCCAGGACCTGACGGGTTTACAGCCAAATTATTAAAATTATTGAGTGAGGATATCCCGTCCACATTGGTACGCACCTTCAATCATATATTGGAGACAGGAGGGTTGCCCAGCCATTCAAACATGTCACACATGAAGGTGCTACTAAAACCAAACAAACATTCACATCTGCCTGGATCCTATCCTACATTCTCACTCATTGACCATGATATCAAGATTTTGTCCAGGATCATGGCAGATCGTTTGAGTAGCATTGTTCCTACGCTGATAGAGCGATCACAAGTGGCCTTTGTTAGCTACTTTGTTGGCTACTATCAGTCTCACTATGCATAACACATGTGTGCAGTGGCAGTATTACCTTTGCCTTCGGTGGAGTAGGAAAACCCCTCTCCTATCGAAGTGTTAGTTGGGGAGATGGAAGATTTGCCACCGGGACCTGAATTGTAATACTTAAATGTGACAGGTGACAAATTTGGTAAGGCGCAACTCCGCGGCCCCTACGTTGAGTCTAGCCCGTGAAAATTTACTGGTTGTCAATGGGGAACCCCAACACCCCGGGGCAGCTACAGTATTTCAACAATTACAGCTGAACCAAGATTTGCTGTATCAGGTTTATAAAATACATGTGGAAATTTTTTAGCAATTGCTGCTACGGCAGTCATATCGGAGGTTGGTAATGGACTTAGCGCATGCGCATGTACTAGGGTGACATTTGTGCCAAAAGAAAACCCTACACAGAATTATACAACGGTTTTACTGGCTGGGGGTCTATCAAGAAGTTAAACGGTATTGTAACTCTTGTCGCATGCGCCAGGTACACAGTCCTCAGCCTCATTTAGTGAGTCCCTTGGTGCCATTAAAAATTTTAGAGGTCCAGTTTGAGAGAATACCCATGGATCTGGTGGGGCCGGTTAATAAATCAGCAAGGGGTCATCAACAGGGGCAATAAAAGGGGCACTGTGTGGGTCACCAGTTTTGAGCACACCCGAGTTCAAAAGAGAATTCATTGTCCAGACTGATGCGTCAGAGGTAGGTCTGGGTGCCGTGTTGTCTCAGGACTGGAGCTTAACGGGGAGGAGCATCCCATTAGTTTCCTGAGTCGAAAACTTACTCCATCAAAAAAAAAAAACAGCATTGTAGAGAGAGAGTGCCTGGCGATAAAGTGGGCACTGGAGTCGTTGCGCTACTATTTGTTGGGATAACATTTTGTTTTGTAACTGATCATTCCCCTCTGACTGGCAGTGTTGTAGCCCAGGGAGTAGAGTTCAGGTGGTAGAAAGATGAACATAACAGGAGACTTGGAAAACGTTGGCAAACAGTTATTTAATCTGAAAACGGACAGGCAAATTCAGGTGAGATCCATGCCTTGTTCATTTTCAGAAAAATAAGCCGGTCTACATTGTCTGAGGATAGTCGCATGCGACGGTCTGTTAGTACACCACCTGCAGCACTAAAGACGCGCTCAGATAATACACTGGCAGCAGGGTAAGCCAGCACCTCCAAGGCATACTGGCTAAGCTCTGGCCATGTATCCAGCTTAGAGACCCAAAACTTGAAAGGGGAAGAGGCATCTGGGAGTACACTGAGAGGGAAAGCCAAGTAGTCTGTCACCATCTTACGGAAACGTTGCTTCCTGGTGAATGGAGCCGTCTCAGATGGTGTAGTAGTGATGGGTAGTTCGTGAGTGAGTAGTTCAAAATGAACTAATCTTCAGAGTGAACTAGTTCATCTAGTTCACCATCCTGACACAGATTAGTTCATTGTGAACTAAACAGTAAGTGGGAGGAGACAGAGAGTGATCCAGGTTCATACAGCTCCAGGAAGCTCCCTGCTCTGTCTCACACTGGCTCTTTACAGCTCTTGATGCTGGAAAACAAGGTAGTAAAACACTATACCTCACATCAAATACAAATATAATAGTAATAATAATATTATTAATAAAAACTGAAATTGAACACACAGTACACAGACACAGCTCATATGTGTGTATGAGACAGTGTTTCTGTGTGTAGTTCATGCCTCTAGCCTAGAAGATCAGTCTTGCTAAAATCTTTAACACTGACCCCTGTTCTGTTCTTAAAATGGTGGATGCTGAACTGCTTCTCAGCCCCCTCATACACAATCATTATGTGGCACTGCTGGGCTCAGTGAGAGGCATCAGATTGAACTAGGCTGTCCTGAGTCATTCTCAATAGAACATTTTGTTCAGCAGTTCATCTAGTTCATTTAGTTCAGAGGTCACATGATGCATTTCCTATCAGCTCCTCACAGGATAGGGTGGAGAAAAACTGAACTAAATGAACTAAATGAACTAATCTTTTGAACTAATCTTTTCAGTGAACTAGTTCATGGTGAACTAATCACCAAAATTAACTAGATTTCCCATCACTATGGTGTAGACCTTGGTGGCGCTGTCACAAAACTTCGCCACATTTGTAACATACAGCTCTTGCCCTGTGCAGAGGCGCTGCTTGTGCTCCCTCTTGTTGCAGAGGTGTCTACAATGCCTCGACGCACAGAGCCGCTTTGTAAAGCAGTAGCAGCAGCAGCGCTCTCGGCTGGAATGGAGAACATTATGGATTTCAACAGTGTGACTTGGTCCTCCAGCATTTTACGGTCCCGGTTCAACGGTGTGATGAGGCTTTGTAAGTTGTCCCGGTAGCGAGGGTCTAAGAGGGTGTACACCCAATAATCTGACGTGGTGAGAATGTGGGCGATGCGGCGGTCGTTTCTCAGGCAGTGCAGCATGAAATCAACCATGTGCTGCAGACTCCCAACTGGCCAACAAACGCTGTCCTCTGGAAGAGCGTCACACTAATAGATTTTTGTAAATTTAAAATAGAATAAAGCAGCACCAATTTTTGAAAAATGACAAGGATGAGGCAGTGACAGACACTCAGCAGAGTACACGCAGCGGTGGTTGAAGTAAGTGGAGCGGGATCTACACTCCTACCAAAAAATTAAACCTCAGACTAGAGTGAACACTGAAACACAACTGTTCACTTGCTGTGAAAGGCCTTTTTGTGGACTTCTATTATGTTTGCAAGCAATGTATTGTATTTTGATGGAAGAGCGTCACACTAATAGATTTTTGTAAATTTAAAATAGAATAAAGCAGCAGCAATTTTTGAAAAATGACAAGGATGAGCCAGTGACAGACACTCAGCAGAGTACACGCAGCGGTGGTTGAAGTAAGTGGAGCGGGATGTACACTCCTCCAAAAAATTTAAACCTCAGACTAGAGTGAACACTGAAACACAACTGTTCACTTGCTGTGAAAGGCCTTTTTGTGGACTTCTATTATGTTTGCAAGCAAAGTATTGTATTTTGATGGAAGAGCGTCACACTAATAGATTTTTGTAAATTTAAAATAGAATAAAGCAGCACCAATTTTTGAAAAATGACAAGGATGAGGCAGTGACAGACACTCAGCAGAGTACACGCAGCAGTGGTTGAAGTAAGTGGAGCGGGATCTACACTCCTACAAAAAAATTAAACCTCAGACTAGAGTGAACACTGAAACACAACTGTTCACTTGCTGTGAAAGGCCTTTTTGTGGACTTCTATTATGTTTGCAAGCAATGTATTGTATTTTGATGGAAGAGCGTCACACTAATAGATTTTTGTCAATTTAAAACAGAATAAAGCAGCAGCAATTTTTGAAAAATTACAAGGATGAGCCAGTGACAGACGCTCAGCAGAGTACACGCAGCATTAGTTGAAGTAACTGGAGCGTGATCTACACTCAAAAAAAAAAAAAAACTCACAGACTGCAGTGAACACTGAAACACAACTGTTCACTATCTGTGAAAGGCTCCTTTGTGGACTTCTATAGTGTTTGCAACCAAGGTATTGTATACGGATGGAAGCACGTCACACTATTATTTCAATTGCATGGAGCAGCAAGAATTACACTGAAGAAAAAAAAAGAGTCTGTCAGTGACACGTGCAGATGCCTACAGACAGCGTTGCATACAGAGCAAACTGCAGCGTCACCTGCACTCACACACACCTTGCAGAGCTGTTAAAACAACACTGCAGGCAAAAGGAAGCTTTACACAGCCGGTGGTAAAGTAGCCTGCCTAAAGCACAGTACACTAAATCGCAATCTCTAACTGTCCCTCAGAGTCAGCACAGCAGCGTTCTTTCCCTAACTGAGTTCACAGCACAGTGACGCTAAAATGGCGGCGGCGCCTTTTATAGTGCATTCTGACATAATTTCAGCATCCAATCACAGCCATGCCATTAGTTAACATGACCGCAGCATTACAGGATGTGCCCACACTTCTTAGGATTCCTTATTGGCTGAATAAAATCACATTGCCTCTCAAAGAATTATGGGAACTTCCGATTCCGGTATACGATATATGGAAAATATCGGAGCTAAGTATCGGAATTCCGATACAGCGAATATCGGCCGATACCCGATACTTGTGGTATCGGAATGCTCAACACTAATGACAAGTAAACCTAGATATTTGCTGAAGAAAAGAATACACACTGTTGCAGCAGCATTGTTGTGTGAACAAAACACAGACTTGCTTACAGTAAACAAATGGTTATCTGCAGGCTTGTCCCAGAAAGTAAATGCAGAGATATGATAAATGAGCAGGAATTCACTGAAATGGATGTTGAGTGAAAAACCAGAAATACATAGGTAACTGAATGCAAAGATCACTTGACTCTGAGACAGCACACAGAAGTCATGGAAGACTGGAAAACAGCTGACACCAGGACATAAGAGGTATCAAGAGCATTATTAAAGGGAATTGCAAAACATACTGAACAAAAATAACTTGTTTTTGCTCCCATTTTTTTGAGCTGAGCTCAAAGATCTAAGATGTTTTGTATGCACACAAAAGGCGGTTTTCTCTCAAACATTGTTCATAAAGTGGTCTAAATCTGTGTTAGTGAGCTCTTCTCATTTGTCAAAATAATCCATCCACCCCACAGGTGTGGCAAAACAAGATGGCGATTAAGCAGCATGATTATTGCACAGGTGTACCTTTGGGTGGCCACAATAAAAGGCCACTCTAAGGCTGGTTTCACACATCCGGCGGGCGCCTAAACGGCGCCCCCGGCATTTAGCCGCAGCGCCGCATGTGAAAAGCTTTCACACATCCGGCGGCCAAAATGCGTTTTTTTGCCGGATGGTTTCTGATGCTTGGAGAGATAAGAAACCATCCGGCAAAAAAAAAAAACGTTACATGCAGCATTTTTTCCGGACGCCGCAATGTACATTTGCGCCGCATCCGGACAAAACCGCATGCAACGCATTGACATGCGGTGCCATGCGGCGCTAATGCATGTCAATGCGAAAAAAGCCGCATGCGGCGCATCAGATTTTCAGATGCGGCGCTGCGGGAAAATTCCGGGGGCGCCGCAAGGCGCCCGCCGGATGTGTGAAACCAGCCTTAGGCCCACTTGGTGGGCACGCTTTGTAACTTTATGTGGTTTATTTTCTGGCTAAATTCCTTCCACCTCTCAATTATATCACCTGCAAGTGATGGAGGAAGATTTAGGAGAAGAGAAATGTCTTGAATGGACTTGTTACATTGGTGTCTCTTATTACAGGACCGCACAAGTATAAGTTGAGCACTTTATCATCGGCCGTTCTGTCACATTGTAGTAAAGGCAGATGGCATGGAGGGCCACAGGTTATACACCTTGGGAGAGGGGTCTGATGTTATACCAGGGACAATGAGGCCAGATGTTATACATCAGTGGAGAGGGGCTGGATGTTATATACCAGGGGTGAGTGACCAAAAGTTATACTCCAAGGGCGAGGGGCTGATTGTTATACACCGAGGGTGGAGGTCCCGATATTATACACATTATACTCCAGGGGGTAATGAGACTGATTGAGAAATCTTCAAAGATTAAGACGTATGTCACAATACTTTTCTCCATATAGCATATGTTGTAAATATTTTACAATATAAATACAACGTAATATGGATGTCACGCAAAGTTGGGAAGACTAAGTGCAATGCGACGCTCCCAGGACCATGGGGGTACTCAGTCTGAGTCAGAAAGTTCTTTGGGGGAAGGTCACAGCAGCAGTGACCCGGTCTGTGGCCCTGGGCATGCAAAAAAATGAGGGAGAGATAAGTTTATAGGGGAATAAGTTTGTGACACCACCCGTGGTATTCAGCAACAGATGGCCGACGCTGCGATTCAGGTTCACTGGAACAGTTGGTGACGCAGCAGAGATGTTACAGCTCTTCATGGGTAGAGCTAGGCCCTAGGGCAGTTATAGGGTTAATTTGACGATGGTAACTGTTGTAGTACAGAGCAGGTGAAGCAGTAAATAAATCCGAGGACACAGAAGGGTGCAGTCTTCATATTTTACTCACGGTCTTTAGGTTACAAACACCAGCCGGGTGCTGTGTCCTGCGAGTCTGTGGTCCAGCCAGCTCTCGGATAGTTTGGGGTACACCTTACCGGGACCCCTTTCTTGTGTACCTTCTCCAGTCATCTCTCCCTGCGCTGGCTAACGCCTTTCCTGCCCTGCGCCTCAAACACAGTGTCCCAAGCCAGCAGCCTCAGATCCTGTTGGGCGACGTCCTCCTGGTTCCCTTGATCCTATGCGGCTACCTTTTCGGCGAATGTGTGTGGATTTGGCTGTTGCACATATAGTCACAACAGCCTCCGGTTTGCTAGCTGAGTCCTATAGTTTCTCCACTAGTCTGGAGCCGGTCCCCCCACTTGGTCCCTCCGTCCGACTACGGTCGGTCTGGATTCGGGCGCCACGGGCAGATTCCTCACGTCCCTTGCCCCTAAGACCCCTTCTTACTCTCAGGAGCTCCTTCCTACACCACTGCTCCTCTCAACTTCTCTCACTACTCTCCTTCTAACTGTCACACTCCTTTTCCGCCTGAACTGAGGCTCCTCCCCCTCCCTTGGGGGTTGTGTGCAGTGTTGGATGCACATATGTGAGCACCGGGTAGTGCCCCCTTCTTACCCGAGAGCTGAGTACCACACCTCTGGCTGAGGTGCAGTACTTCTGTGACTACTGGACTCTCAGGGGTGCCACAGCAACATGAGGGGAAGGAAGCCCAAATGCTAGGGAAAGGTGGAGTGTAGACCCCTGGCTAGATATAATAGCACCTTGCCTCACCTATTGTCCCTATATTGGTTCCACACCAATCACCGAACAGGAACCTAAGCCCTGTATATCCCTAGAGCTGAGCCCTGAATAGGGAAGTGTTGTGAATGGGCTTGAGATGAGTTCTGAGCAGAGGCTCCCTCTGGTGGTTACAAGCGGTACTGGTCTGTCCAGTGAAGATTGTGAGGATTGGGAATCAGGTGTTACTGACTGGTCTTATATAAGGGAGTCACTTTCCCATCAGGGTTGCCGGTGATCAATTGTTCTGGTCTCATTCCTTGATTCCTGTTTCCCTTGTAGCCTGCTGTGTCGTGTCTGCATCTCCTGCTAACAGATAAGACATTTTCTTCTTTTTGTTTTTGTGCTTTATTTTTGCATTTTGTCCTGCACTTCTGTGGGGGCCTTCAGGGTCCCCTCGGGGGGCTTTTGCCCTCTCAGTTCAGTTCAGCCACTGATGTTTGTACATTTGCTTTTTCCAGTTTTTTCAGTGGCTGCTGTTTTGATTTTGTTACACCAGAGAACTAATTTAGGTGGTAGAGGTCGTGTGATCTCAGGTGTTTTTGAAATTAGTAGAGTTGGTGCTTTGCAGGTTTTTTTGGGATTGCAGTAAGTACCCTTCCTATCCTTTTCTATTTAGTTAGTTTGGGCCAAAACGTTTGCTCATACTATTTTCTGTCTGTGTCAGTATTTCTTCTTGTCTAACCGCCATTACATGTTTGGGGGCTTTCTATTATCTTTGGGGTTCTGCTCCGGGGCAGATAGCTTTCCTATTTCTATCTTTAGGTGTAGTTAGTTTCTCAGGCTGTGACGAGGCGTCTAGGACCAACGTAGGAACGCTCCACGGCTGCCTCTAGTTGTGGTGGTTAGTCAGGGTACTGCAATCTCATAGATTCCAACTGCTCTGGTGTATTGCCTTTTTTTACCTGCACTCCTCAGTTACCGAAACATAACAGTATCACCGGCCCAAAAATTTAAAGTTGAATGGTACTCACAGAAGGGAAAAATATTGTGAAAGAAAAAACGGTTGTCAGAGTTGTCAGAGATATTTTTCTGTTTGTTGCATTTTTATTTTTTTTTTTCCCTCTGTATCTCTGGGTGCTGGGGAGGATTTTTTCCCTCAATGGAGTTTGCACGGTTGTCTGGCCGTGTGGATCAGCTTGCCACTGAGGTTCAGAGTATTGCTGCATATCTTGCTAGGTTGCCTGTTGTGGAACCTAGGATTCCCATGCCAGATTTGTTTTTTGGGGATCGAGCTAAGTTTCAGAATTTCAAAAATAATTGTAAATTGTTTTTTGCCTTAAAATCTAAGTCCTCAGGGAACGCAGCGCAGCAGGTTCAAATTGTCATCTCTCTCCTGCGCGGCTATCCTCAGGATTGGGCTTTTTCCCTGACACCTGGGGATCCTGTTTTGAGTGATGTTGATGCATTTTTTCAGGCTTTGGGGTTATTGTACGATGAGCCTAATGTCACTGATCAAGCTGAAAAAGCCTTGTTGGCATTAAATCAGGGGCTTGATGACACTGAGTTATACTGTCAGAGATTCCGTAGGTGGGCAGTCCTGACCAAGTGGAATGACGATGCTTTGGCGGCCCTTTTTCGGAAGGATCTGTCAGATAATGTAAAGGATGTTATGGTGGGATTCCCTGTCCCCTCTGGTCTCAATGATTCTATGTCATTAGCGATTCAAATTGACAGACGTTTGCGTGAGCGGAGAAGTATGCGTGGAATAGTGTTGCCTTGTGAACCTGCTTCTGAATCCATGCAGTGTGATAGAGTGGTGTCTGGGGCACAGCGTCATGAGTTTCGAAAGCGCAATGGGTTATGTTTCTACTGTGGAATGCCTCTCATGCTATTTCAGTCTGCCCTAAGCGGGGAAGACGTTTTGCACGCTCAGTTGTCTTGGGTAGTGTTCAGACTAAGTTTTTATTAACTGTCACTCTGATATGCTCTCTGTCCTCATTTTCTGCTCAGGCTTTCGTTGATTCTGGAGCAGCTATTAACCTGATGGATTATGATTTTGCTAAACGTTGTGGGTTTCCCTTGATACCCCTACAGAAGTCTATTCCCCTACTGGGGATCAATTCTACCCCTTTGGCTGAGAATAAACCTCAGTTCTCTACTCAGGTGATAATGAGGGTTGAACCTGATCATCAGGAGTGCTGCAAATTTTTGGTTCTGTATAATCTGCATGATATTATCGTACTGGGTTTCCCTTGGTTACAATCTCATAATCCTGTTTTGGATTGGAAATCTGTGTCTGTAACCAGTTGGGGCTGCCAATGTGTTAATACCAACACTCCTGTTTTTTCTGCCTCCCCCCAGGCTCAGGATGTTCCTGACTTTTTGATTGATTTTTCTGATGTGTTTAGCGAAAGTAAATCTGCATCCTTGCCTCCCCATAGGAGCTATGACTGCGCTATTGAATTAGTGCCTGGTAGTAAATTCCCTAAAGGTCGCCTTTTTAACTTGTCTGTACCTGAACACGACGCTATGCGGTCTTATATCAAGGAGTCATTGGAGAAGGGTCATATCAGACCATCCTCTTCACCCTTAGGTGCCGGTTTTTTCTTTGTGGCCAAAAAGGATGGTTCATTAAGGCCGTGTATTGATTATCGTCTTTTGAACAATATTACTGTGAAATATCAATACCCGTTACCCTTGATTTCTGACCTGTTTTCCAGGGTGAAAAACGCTACTTGGTTTACCAAGCTTGACCTCAGGGGGGCATATAACCTTATTCGCATTAAGCACGGGGATGAATGGAAGACGGCATTCAATACCCCTGAGGGGCATTTTGAGTACCTTGTGATGCCCTTTGGGCTCACTAATGCTCCTTCTGTCTTCCAGTCCTTCATGAATGACATTTTCAGGGATTTTGTGGATAAATTTCTGATTGTTTATTTGGATGATATCTTGATTTTTTCTAATGACTGGGACTCTCATGTGAAACATGTTCGAACTGTATTCCAGATTTTGAGAGAGAATGCTCTGTATGTGAAGGGATCAAAGTGTCTTTTTGGCGTACAGAGGATCTCATTTCTGGGATTCATTTTGTCCCCATCTGTTATTGAAATGGACCCGGTCAAGGTTCAGGCCATCTGTGATTGGGTCCAACCTACTTCATTAAAGGCTCTTCAAAGATTTTTGGGTTTTGCCAATTTTTATCATAAATTTATTGGTAATTTCTCGGTTATTGTTAAACCATTAGCTGATTTGACCAAAAAGGGTTCTGATGTGGTGAATTGGCCTCCTGAGGCAGTCTCTGCATTTCAGGAACTTAAGCAGAGATTCACTTCTGCTCCAGTTCTACGGCAGCCTAATGTTTCTCTGCCATTTCAGGTGGAGGTTGATGCCTCTGAAATTGGGGCAGGTGCCGTTTTGTCCCAAAAAGATCCAGAGACCTCTAAAAGTAACCCTTGTGCCTTTTTCTCTCGAAAATTTTCTCCTACTGAACGTAATTATGACGTGGGTAATCGGGAGTTACTGGCCATGAAGTGGGCTATTGAAGAGTGGAGACATTGGCTGGAGGGAGCCAAACATCAGGTGGTGGTCCTTACGGACCATAAGAATCTGGTTTATCTGGAATCTGCCAAGCGACTCAATCCTAGACAGGCCAGGTGGGCCTTGTTTTTCACACGTTTTAATTTTGTGGTTTCCTTTCTTCCTGGCACTAAGAATGTTAAGGCGGATGCCCTCTCGAGGAGTTTCCTTGCGGACGCTCCTGAGTTATCTGATCCTTCTGTTATTTTGAAAGAGGGTGTAGTTCTTTCCGCCATCTCACCCAATTTGAGACTTGCTCTGGAGGGGTGTCAGGAGAATAGGCCCGAGCGCTGCCCTGTTGGAAAATTGTTTGTCCCGGACCAGTGGAAAAAGAGTGTGATGTCTGAGATTCATTGTTCCGCGTTGGCTAGGCATCCCGGAATTTTTGGTACCAGAGACTTGACTAGTCGGTCCTTTTGGTGGCCTACCTTGTCTCATGATGTCAGGGAATTTGTGCAGTCCTGCGGGACTTGCTCTCGCTCCAAGCCTTGCTCTCGCTCTAGTGGTTTGTTGATGCCATTGCCTGTGCCCAAGAGACCATGGACCCATATCTCTATGGATTTCATTTCCGATCTTCCTGTTTCTCAGAGAATGACCGCCATCTGGGTGATTTGTGATAGGTTTTCCAAGATGATACATCTTGTGCCATTACCTAAGTTGCCTTCCTCCTCTGAATTGGTGCCGTTGTTCCTTCAGCACGTTGTTCGTTTACACGGCATTCCTGAGAACATAGTGTCTGACAGAGGAGTCCAGTTTGTTTCCAGATTTTGGAGGACTTTTTGTTCTAAACTGGGTGTTCAATTGTCTTTCTCCTCGGCATTTCATCCTCAGACCAATGGTCAAACTGAGAGAACAAACCAGACATTGGAGACTTATCTAAGATGCTTTGTGTCTGCTGATCAGGATGACTGGGTCTCTTTTTTGCCTTTGGCTGAGTTTGCTCTTAATAATAGGGCTAGCTCTGCCACTTTGATGTGTCCGTTTTTCTGTAATTCTGGGTTTCACCCTCGATTTTCTTCGGGACAGACGGAGGCTTCTGTCTGTCCAGGTGTTGACTCTGTTGTGGAGCGTATGCAACAGATTTGGGACCAGGTAGTGGAGAGGTTGTCCCTCTCTCAGGAGAGGGCCCAGCGGTTTGCTAACCGGCATAGGACTGATGGTCCTCGGTTTAAAGTAGGGGACTTGGTCTGGTTGTCCTCAAAAAATATTCCTATGAGAGTAGCATCTCCTAAATTTAAGCCTAGGTTCATTGGACCTTACAAGATCATGGAGATTCTTAATCCTGTTTCTTTTCGTTTGCTTCTTCCAGGGACATTTAAGATCCATAACGTGTTCCACAAGTCCTTGTTGAAGAGGTTTGTTGAGCCAGTGGTTCCTGCTGCTGTGCCTCCTGACCCTGTTTTGGTTGAGGGCAATCTGGAGTATGTGGTTGAGAAAATATTAGATTCTCGTTTTTCTAGACGGAAACTCCAGTATTTGGTTAAGTGGAGAGGTTATGGTCAGGAAGACAATTCTTGGGTGTTTGCTTCGGACATCCATGCTAGGAGACTCATCCGTGCGTATCATAGAACTCATCCTGACCGACCTGGTTGCTCAAATGAGGGTTCGGTGACCCCTCCTCAAGGGGGGGGTACTGTTGTGAATGGGCTTGAGCTGAGTTCTGAGCAGAGGCTCCCTCTGGTGGTTACAAGCGGTACTGGTCTGTCCAGTGAAGATTGTGAGGATTGGGAATCAGGTGTTACTGACTGGTCTTATATAAGGGAGTCACCTTCCCATCAGGGTTGCCGGTGATCAATTGTTCTGGTCTCATTCCTTGATTCCTGTTTCCCTTGTAGCCTGCTGTGTCGTGTCTGCATTTCCTGGTAACAGATAAGACATTTTCTTCTTTTTGTTTTGTGCTTTATTTTTGCATTTTGTCCTGCACTTCTGTGGGGGCCTTCAGGGTCCCCTCGGGGGGCTTTTGCCCTCTCAGTTCAGTTCAGCCACTGATGTTTGTACATTTGCTTTTTCCAGTTTTTTCAGTGGCTGCTGTTTTGATTTTGTTACACCAGAGAACTAATTTAGGTGGTAGAGGTCGTGTGATCTCAGGTGTTTTTGAAATTAGTAGAGTTGGTGCTTTGCAGGTTTTTTTGGGATTGCAGTAAGTACCCTTCCTATCCTTTTCTATTTAGTTAGTTTGGGCCCCAACGTTTGCTCATACTATTTTCTGTCTGTGTCAGTATTTCTTCTTGTCTAACCGCCATTACATGTTTGGGGGCTTTCTATTATCTTTGGGTTCTGCTCCGGGGCAGATAGCTTTCCTATTTCTATCTTTAGGTGTAGTTAGTTTCTCAGGCTGTGACGAGGCGTCTAGGACCAACGTAGGAACGCTCCACGGCTGCCTCTAGTTGTGGTGGTTAGTCAGGGTACTGCAATCTCATAGATTCCAACTGCTCTGGTGTATTGCCTTTTTTTACCTGCACTCCTCAGTTACCGAAACATAACAGGGAAGGGGGGATGAGCACTGATCAGTCTCCACTGTACACTAAAGAGAAGAAGGGAGACAAACAAGGGGAAGCAACTTAGCTTTAGCAGACTTAAGGCACTGTCACACTTAGCGATCGCACCAGCGATCATGACAACGACACGACCTGGCGAGATCGTTGGTGCGATCGCTATGTGATCCTAGTTAGCTTTCAAACACAAAGATCTCATCAGAGATCAGCGATCTGTATAACGACCTCTGCGGTCGTTGGGAAACTTAGTCCCGCATGCGACGCTGGTAAAGTCGTTCATAAAGGGTGTCACACTCAGCGATTCAGGCTCACCAGCGGGACACCAACCACCAAAAAACGGCTCAGAACGTTCATAAGCGATCAGCGACATCGCAGCAGGGGCCACATCGCTGCTACATGTCATACACAGCGACGTCGCTAACGAGATTGCTACTGCGTCATAAATATGTGACGCAGTTGCGATCTCGTTAGCGATCTCGCTTAGTGTGACAGTACCTTTAGAGGTAACACCAAACACCCTCCAACAGCACCAGAGAGAAAGTAAGCCGACTGCTATAGCTACAAGCCTTCACAAGGGAAAATGTGACACAATTGTATCACAGACCTAGATAATAAATTATCAATATATCAAAATTATATTCAAATTATATTCAATAGCACCCGTGATGTGATACACAACTAAGTGGAAACCACTCAAAAACAAGAAAAGACCCCAACCAGGACCATAGCAAACCAGATAAAAGGAGGACAGTGAATAAAAAATATATTTAAAAAAATTAATAATATAATCATATGTCTTTATTAAAATTTTGGACATAACAATGATAAAACAAGGATATAACATGTACATGTATCAAGATATATAATAATAAAAAAACATTATGGCAAGTAGAAGTAGATCAGACATATAAATATTTGCAAAAAAGTGAACACACAGCAAAATTAATAGATTAATAAAGTATATAATCAAGAGTGCAAGGATTGCATTAAGGTGCTAAATAAGTAAAGTGCATAGTGCCATTGTATGAAACAAGCAATATTACAACCAGGAATATAATAATTCAGCAACCTGTGTATATAAAAAAAAGTGCAAAGTGCTCAAAAGAGACAAAAATCCACAATACCTGATCAATACCAATTCTTGATAACACGCACCCCGACGCGCGTTTCGGAAGCAAGTTCCTTCGTTAGGGGGTGATGTTATGATGCATTGATGGGTTTTTATATAAAATGACTAGCGCCAAATGATGGTGACACAGAAGGAGTTCAGCACATGTGCTGCAGAAGAGACCCGGAAGTGTAATATTGCTTGTTTCATACAGTGGCACTTTGCACTTTACTTATTTAGCACCTTAATGCAATCCTTGCACTCTTGATTATATACTTTATTAATCTATTAATTTTGCTGTATGTTCACTTTTTTATTGCAAATATTTATATGCCTGATCTACTTCTACTTGCCATAATGGTTTTTTATCATTAAATATCTTGATACACGTACATGTTATATCCTTGTTTTACCATTGTTATGTCCAAAATTTAAATAAAGACATATGATTATATTATTAATTTTTTTAAATATATTTTTTATTCTCTGTCCTCTTTTTATCTGGTTTGCTATGGTTCTGGTTGGGGTCTTTACAAGGGAAAATGTGAATATCACCGGTGGCTCCCTGAAGCAGACTGGGAGTCTATTAACACCCTGGTCCAGCTATGTCAATTAGAGTAGGAGGGAGAACTTCTGCAGCCAAATGCAGAGCGACTGTCTGTAGCATCTGTCACACCCGTGACAGTGGATCCCTCATGCCTGGTCCGTGCTCTGTGAATATGCCATCTATTTATATAATCGTCTTATACTGTCTGTCTGTCCAGGAAATCCCGCTTCGCTGATGGGTCCGGCCGTGGCCAATCAGCGATGCAGGGCTAACTCTACCCATGTGGTCATGTGACTCACCAACTGCCCATGATGTACTGAACATGTTTTGTCAGTCACAGTGTCTGATGTACTTCTGTCACGTTTACTAAACACGGGTAATATGAGGTAATACATAAGTAACATAAGGTAATACACAGTAAAATGAGGTAATATACAGTAACATGAGGTAATACACAGTAATATGAGGTAATACACAGTAATATGAGGTAATACACAGGTAACATGAGGTAATATGAGGTAATATACCGTAACATGAGGTAATACACAGTGATATGAGGTAATACACAGTAATATGAGGTAATACACAGTAACATGAGGTAATACACAGTGATATGAGGTAATACACAGTAATATGAGGTAATACACAGTAACATGAGGTAATACACAGTTATATCAGGTAATACACAGTAATATGAGGTAATACACAGTGTGTCATGTATAGTGTACAGTTCCTATAGCGTCTTGTGCTTGGGTGCGAGGAAAACACATGAGACATAGGTTGATATGAAATGACTTGTATTACTTCATACAAGCATGCAGAAAAGGTCACACAGTTTGCAGGAACAGAGGCAGGAGAACACAGCAGGCCAGAGTAACTTCAAGCTCTACAATAACTCTCCAAGCAGGTTCAGGATCTCTTCTCTGTACCGTAATTCCTCTGCAAACATGGATTCACCAGACAGCAGGTTTCCAAAGTCCAAAAGTGTTCCAAAGTTCCTCAGTAGGAAATAGCTGGAGTCCAAAATCCTAGGTTTCCAGGGTCAGGGCACAGGGACTGGGTTATTCAGGACACTGTTTTCGTGAGGTTAAGAAAAGGGGAGGAAAGGGGGGGAACAGAAAATGGGAAAATCCTATTTAATGAGGGGAAGATGCGAAAGAAGAAAGCAAAGGCCCCGGAAAATGAGTTTCAAGAAAGTCAAAAAAGACAAAAAACTTACATTACTTTCCCCCCGGGAAAACCCCCGGTTGACCCCAGCCAGGCTTGTCAGGGACCCCGATGAAAAGGGGGTCAGGGAGGAGCTTTACATATTATGGTTCCCATGAGTTGTTACGGGGTTTCCCTGCCATTTAAAAATATTGCAACTGATTTCTGTACCCGGAATTAGAACCTTTCCCCCTAATTCTTTAATCGACCAGCATGGGGCAGGGGGAAGGAAAGAGGAGGAAAGTATTTGGGTTTTTTGCAGCCTTTAGTAGGGTACATAAAAAACAGGGGGGATTCCTAGTTTGGGGAGTTTAAGACGACAAAAACAGACTTTAATCTTATGACTTATAAGGC
>JARQOD010002758.1:0-73459 GCA_033576555.1 Oophaga sylvatica | reverse complement strand
ATCTGGGTTTAAAAAGGGGTTTAAAAGTTTTTTGGGGAGGGTTTTTTTTTTTATCTGGAACCCTACCCCCCGGTTTCACAAAAATATTAAAAAGGGGGGGAAAAAAAAAAAAACCCCCTCGTAGCTTGTTTTTAAAAATTAATGTAATCAAAAAAATGAGGGGGAAAAAATTTTTTTTGGGGTAAAGGGGTTCTGTATGAGCTTTCAAAACCTCCCTATCAGGGGCTGTTTTTGGGGGGAGTGATACCCGGGGGAAATTCCCGAGTCCTTGAAAAAAGGGTTTAAATTTTTTTTTCCCCCGATGCCGCCCCATTTAAAGGAACTGGTTTTTCCCCTTTTCCCTTTTTTTTGAATAAAAAATTATTGAGGGTTGGCCCCTTTAAAATTTTTCCCCCTTTTTGGGGGGGGGAATATTTTTTGAGAATTGGCGGTAAGATTTTGGCCCCCCTCCCCTTTAACAGTTTTGTGAAAAAGGGGATGGGGGAAGGTCTTCCAGACATAAATTTTTTTTCCCCTTTCCTATGGGGATCTAGATTTTTCATTTAGTTTGATTTGACATATCCCCCCTTGATCTTGATGAGTATTTTGTAATTTTAACACCCCCCTTTTATCCCAAACTGTATTTTTGGTTTAGAATATTAAAAAAATGAGTTTAGTAAAAAATAAGGTGAAAAATTTTAGAGTATGGGGGGAAAAAATTACAGTAAATTTTTAAATACAATATACCTTGTAACTTTTTAAGGAAACCAAAGGGAAATTTTGGAAAAGGGAAAACCAATGTAAAATTTTTAAAATATGGCAGATGTTAATTTGTTAGTTTTAAACCCAAGAAGGTATTTTTTAAAAGTTTTTATCATTAAAATTTTTCCAAAAAAAAATTTGAAAAAATTTTACACTTGTAAAGGTTTGGGGGGGGAATACAAATTCTTTTTTGCGGGTTTGGAGTGAATCCCCCCCAAAAACCCTTTTCCCCCCAAGTTAATAATTTTTTCGTATTGCAGAGTAAAGTCGCTGAAAGTTTAAATTTGTTTTTTTAACAGTTTCGTGAGAGTCCCAAAAAAAAGAAAAAAAAGAAAAAAAAAATGGATAAATTCCCACGGGCCCCCAAGTCTCAATTCTTCTTCTGCGGTGTTGGAATGTTTTATTTTAAAATGAGATGCGTTAAAAACCTTTTTTTCCCCGGGGAGACCAAAAACCCCCGGGGAAAAAAAAATTGTTTAAAGCAGATGGTGTAAAAAAAGGGTTTTTTCCGTCCCCCTCCCTCGTCGGGGCCCACAGTTTTTTGTTAAGGGGGGTCTATGGGTTTGAGTAGCGGCGGAAAATTTCCCTTTAAAATGCTGTCACGGTATCAATGCGCCCGTTCCCATGAGATAACTTTAAAAAAAAGTGTTGTCCCCTTTTTTTAATTTGACATTGACAGTGTGAAATGGGTTGGCAACCAGCCTGTGCCCCCCCCCCAAAATTTAAAATATTCCCCCGCCCCCCAATTGTTATGTCAATATATTAAATAGGGAGACAAAAAACCGGGATTTTTTTTTTTTTTTAAAAAATTCGGAAAACACCATTTTTGGGGTCCCATTAATAACCTTTTTTTTGGACTTAAATTTCTTTGTGACCCTTTGAAATTTTGAAAATAGTAGAAAAAAAATGTCTGGGGTCAGTATTTACATTTTTGTTCAAAAAAACCCCACAAAACCCCCCCCAAAAAATAAACTTGGTAGTGTAAAAACTAAGGGGAAAAAACCCCGCCCCCGCCTTTGTTAAAACCCTGGTTACCCCAAACTGAGGCAAAAGAAAAAAAAAACCTTGAATTAAGTTTAGGCTAAGTGCACACGTTCGGATTATTTTCGGGTTTTTTTTGGGGAAAAAAAAACGTCAAAAAAATTTAAGCTTTAGATTTTTTTCCCCAATTTTTTTTGGGGGAAAGGTGGTTTTTTTTTTTTTTCGAAAAAACGCATGCGGAAAATTGGAAAAAGTTCATTAATTTTGCGGAATTTTTGCGTTTTTCCCCCTATATTTTGCCCAGAAAGTTTAAAGGGAAAAAAACGCGGTAAAAGCGTTTAAAACCCGCGCAAAAAACGTGCAAAAACCGCGCAAAAACCCCGGGGGTTTTTTCCGCGAAAAAAAAAAAATTTTTTCTCAGGAAAATTCTGCAAACATTTTCCCCCAAGTGTGCACTTTTCCTTTTTTTTGCGTCAAATTTGACCGCCCTTTTAAAGGAAATGGGTAACCCCTGGTTATTAAAAAATTTAAAAACCTTTATTTTTTTTTGGAGCGTTTTTGTGTCTTTTAGGAGCCCCGAACTCTTGCCCCCCACTCGGCAGAGCCAAATATGCCCCCAAAATTTTTTCCCCAAATTTTTTTGGGTTTTAAAAATTTTGCCCTTAAAAAAAAGGGTTGTCACCTATGTAAGGAGTAGTTTTTGTTTTATTTTGGTCTTGGTTTTGGGGGGATGAAAAAAAGGGGGTCACGGTTTGATATAGAAAAGGGCCCGTTTTACTTATTTTTAATTTTGGGGAAATAGTCACACGTTTTCAGACACAGAAAAGGAGACACAGGGGCCGAGTAATCAAGCTACATTTACTCTCCAAACAGATTCGGGTTTTTTTCTTGTTCCCCAAAATCAGGAAAACGGGGTCTTTCAAGAGGGGTTTTAGAGTCCACAAGTGTTCAAGGGGTTTTCCCCGTAGGAATAGTGGGTACAAGGTCCAAGTTAAGGAGTAAAATCACGGGGGTTTCCCGCGGCTGTTTTTGAAGCATTTATTCCCAAAACTGTGGCTGCTAAAAAAAACAAAGGAAAAGAATCAGGGGGGGGAAAATGCAAAACTGGAAACTCCCTTTTGACTGAGGGAAGATAGCTGCGCAAGACAGAAAGTAAAAAATGACGAAAAAACTGAGTTTCAGGAAAAAAATACATAGAACCCCTTTTTTACTCCCCCAAAAGGGCAACCCCGGGTTTTCCTCAGACCAGGTTGTGTGGGGACCCTTTATGAAACTGACGGGCAAGCGAGGGCTTCGTTTTTTACCCCCGGGTTCCCTTGATTGTCCCCCGGGGAGCCCTGCCCTTTTTAAACAGTATTGTTTAAAAAAAAATTTTTTTTAAAAATGGGTTTAAAATCCTTTCCACCCCAAAATTTTTCCCGACCTCGACTGCCTGGGGCAGGCAAGGAGGGAAGTCCCGGAAAGTTTTGGGGTGAAACCTTTAGAGGGATACATGAAAAAAGGGTGGATTCTCTAGTTTTGGGAAAATTTAGAAAACAAGCAACGGCCTTATATTTTAAGTTTTATGGGTCCCCAAAAAACTTTTTTCCCCTTAGACGATGGAATCCTTTTTTAAGATTTCTGGTTGCGCCACCAAATCTCCCCCCCCTTAAAGCTGGTTTAGGTTTACGAATTTAAATTTCTGCTTTCTTGTCTTTTTTGAGCGATTCCCCCTTTTTTTTTAGAAGATTTATTCCCCTGAAAAGTGATTCTTTCAGCCCCCGCTTGGGGGAAAGGGGTTTCTAGGGGGAAAAAATGTGTGTTTTGGGAAACCCGATTGGGTTAAAAAAGGGGACTGTTTAGTGGAGGCAATTTGGGGTTGTTATACGGAATCAGCTAATGGAAGTAGATCCCCCAATCTCTGTGGGGGGAGATAAAGCAGGGGATACTGTGGGGGGTTTTTTTTGGGGTTTTTGGTTGTCCATTGGGTTGGGATAAAAAGGGAAAAAAAGGGTTTTTTTAATGTCCAATGCTCAAAAAAATTTTCCCAAAAAACCCAAAAAGGTGAATTGCACCCTCGACCCCAAAAAACCTCCCCGGGTTTTTCCTGTAAGCGAAACACATCTTTAACATAAAATTTATGTCTGTTTTCCCAGTGGGTAACCCCCAAAAAAAGGGAAAAAAAGAGTGCCTTTTTTAGAGGTAAACCCCCCAAATAGAATGGTTTTTTTTTCCCCGAGGGTTGGTAACTCCAAAAATAAAAGTCCTAAAAGGCCCCCCGGGCGGGGGGGGGGTGGGAGAGGCTTTTTAAACAGACCAGTTGGGGGGCGAGGTGTTTTGATCTTGCACAGACCTCACTGGAAGTGAAAAAATTTTAAAAACTTTCCTTCCTAAAAGGGGCCCACAAAAGAACGAGAAAGAAATTTCCCTGTGTTTTTAAAAATTTTCCTTTTCCCCCCAGCTTTTGGGGGAAATCGTAAAAAATGAGTTGCAATACTCTTAATCGGGACTTTTTGGGGAATATACAGGTTGCCCCCTGAACCCCCACACCCATTCTTAAAACAAGACACGTCCTGGGGGTTTTTCCCAAAAAAAATCGCTTTTTTTTTCCCCTTTTTTTTTCCCCTTTAAGTAGGTTTGTTTTGAATTACTCCTAGGAATCTGAGTCAGGAAGGGAATAGTCTTGGGGGGAGTAATTGGAGTGTTCTGCTGGTAAATCTAGAGAGTCCCATCCCCTTTTCCCTTGCGCGATCCTGGTTTAAGAGATGAAAAAATTTAATTGGTTTAAAAAAGATTAAAGGGGGCCCGGGGCGAGGGTCAGGCACTTGGGCCGCCCTTTTTTTAAATCAAGGTTAGATGGTCTGTCAGGACGATATTTGCTGTGCGCTCCCAAAAAAAGGGGGTTTTCCCCTTCTTTGAAGGGGCCAAAAAATGGCCCAAAAACTCTTATTGCCACATCGTAGTTCCTCTCAGCCCAAAAAAACTGCCCGGGAAAGAAGGGGGAGGGTTTCAAGCATTCTTTACCCCTTTTTTTTGAGAGGTTACTCCAAAAAACACAGTCTGAAAATTCCCCCTATTATGAAAAGGGGGGCTCGGGGGTTTGGGGGGTTTCTAGGAAGGTGCGTGGTTAAATTTATTTTTAGCGGGAAAAAGCTTCCTGGGCTTGGGGAGTCCGGGAAAAAACCCAGACTTTTCGGGTAAGTTGAGTGTGGTGACACTCCCCCAGAAAAAATTTCTAATGAAAGTTTTAAAATTGGGGGAAACCCCCTAAAGGTGTACCCCCTTAAAATTTTGGGGCTTGGCCAACCTTGATGGCTTGGGTTTTGCTTCCTTCCATAAAATTCCTTGTGTAGACAGTAATACCCCGGAAAATTGGGAAATTTCGGTCCTATGGAATTCAACTTTTCAAAATTTGTTTTAAGATGATTTTGTCTTTTGATTTTCCCAAACCATTTTTTACTGTCCATGATTTTCCCTTTTGGATTTGGGAAAAAATTTTAATATATCCCAAAAAATTCCCCCGAAGGGATCTGGGATCCTAAAAAGTCATTCCCAAGTTTTGGAAAGTGGTGGGGCGGTATTTTAGACCCAAAAGGGTTTCTAGATATTAAAAATTTTCCCCTTTTGGTGCCCCCGAATGCAGTTTCCCCTTCTTCCCGGGGCAAAAAGGACTAAGTTTTTAACCCCCCCGAAAATTTTTTTTTAGAAAAATTTTGGATTGTGCCTTTTAAAAAAATTTGGGGTTTTAAAAAAAGGGGGAAAAAATTTTTAAAAAAAAAACCCTTTTTTTTGGGTTCCCCATAGTTACGCAGGGGTTTAGGACCCCTTTTTTTTTCTTTAAAAGAGAGGGGGCCCCCGCAGGAGTAAAAAGGGGGTAAAAGCCCCTTTGGGTAGTTTTTTTTTAAGTTTTAATTTTCCTTTTTAAAAATTTTGTTGGGGGGCCCGCCGGGGGGGAGATCTTAAAAAAGGGGTTTCTGTCCGGGGAATAATTAATTGGAAAATCATTGGCGGTGGGAGGAAGTTTGGGCAGGTTCTTCTTGCACATAAACCCCAAAAGTCCCGGTATTTCAGTGGTTTTTCGGGGGCTGATTTATTCTTTTGGAACAGGAAACTTTAATTTTTTGGGCCATCTTTTTTTCTGGAAGTGTAATTCCTTGGTCCCCCAGTTAATGGTAGGTTTTGGGGCCCCGCCCATGGTAGCCCTAGAATAAGGGGGAAAGTGGGGAGAAAAAGTAAGCATAAAGGACGTTTTTTTTTTGATTTTTCCCCTAAAAACCCCCCAAAAAACTCTGTTCCCGACCCCTGGTCCCGAGGGGCAGGGGAACCCCCTTTTCCCCTTGTCTGGGAAATGCCTTCTTATTTTAAAAGTATTCCCTGTTTCAGAGCAAAGGGGGGAATCCCAAAAAAATTTTTTACTTGCCCCCGAGTCGATCATAGCAGAGCTGAACCAAAGCTGAGGGAACCCCCGAGTTTGTTTGGGAAAAAGAAAAAAATGAAAATTTTTTTTTCTTAAAACTCAGCGGGGGCCCCGCTGAGGGGAAAAATTGGGAAAAAAGGCGGTTTTTTTCACAGTCAAAATCCTGGGGGGAACGGAGTTTAAGCCCCAAAAAAATCAAAAATCTGTTGTTTTAATCTCCCCGGACCCCGGGGCTCGGCCCCCCAGACCCCTCTGCCACTCCCCAAAGGAGTGCTGCAGTGTTCTTTCGAGAACGGGGGGGAGTTTATAATGAAGGTTTTCCCCCCACTTAAAAATAGAAAATGATTCCCCTTAAAACGGGTTTCCTTGCGGGCATCACTTAAACCCCTCGTTTTTAAGAGTTACGTGATGGGGGTTTTGGTTCGGTTTCCCCTGAAACCCCCTCAAAGGCCCTTTTGTGGAGGGAAAGGGGAGGAAAAGGTTAGTCGTTTTCTTCGAACATTCTTAGGGGTTTCGTTCAGTAAACGAGTTAAAAACGGTTGCAGTGTTTAAAGTCACCAAAAGCAGTGGGAGGGTCGGGGGAGAATTTTACCCCTTTAAACAGTTTGGGGAAAACCCCCTTTTCGAAAATGATTTTTTGGCGGACTGTCCCAGGGGGTATAAAGGGGGCCATCTATGAAACCCCAAGCATATTCGCTCCGAGTGTTATTTTGGCGAAAAAAAACATGGCTGCTTCAGCTTTGCACCTCGATTGGGTCTCAAACACCTGCCCCGGGCTAAAAATAAAATCATCAAGGGTTTTCAAAAAATCTCCTCAGTCTCAACCCGAGGGTTTGCCCACTTTAAAAACCCTTGTTGGTAAAAAACTTAATTTGTAAGCACCTTAGATTTTTCAGGGGGAAAATTTTTGAAGCATGTGAAAAAAAAAAAAGATTTTTTTGATTAATAACCCCCTGAATTTTCTCACGTTAAACCCCCAAAGGGGGAAAAAAGGGGGAAAGGGGGTTTTCCCAGCAGGGGGGGTACGGAGGGCCCCGGACTCCCCCTTTTAAAACCCCTCAACCCTGGCTCGCAAATCGGGTAGTCTGTCAACCACTTGAAAATTGTGATTTTTGAGGCCCTGTGATTTGTAAAAAAGGGTTTTTTATATTCTGCAATCTGAAAGGGATTTATCAGTACCCGAAATTTTTCCCCTTTTGGGGGGGCCCCCTTTTTTTCCCCAGTTTTTTTAAGCGGATTGGGGGAAAAGAGAGGAGGGGAAAAAAAAAAAAAACAAAGTTTTCCTGTGGCAACATGCAGAGAAAAAAAAAAATTAAAGGGGAAAAACCCCCTCACCGGGGATGGTTGGAGGGTCAAAACCCCTTTCCTCACAAAAAAAGTTTCAACCAGCATTGTACCCAGGTTACAGCAGACAAAAAAGAAAAAAAAGGGGGGAAAAAAAAAAAAAAAAACAATAGTGTTTACCTGGGGTAACACTGAAAAAAAAAAAAAATTAAGGGAATTGTCACCGGAATGGTTGTGAGAAGTAAAACCCCACTGTCATCACAAAAAGTACAAAGGGTTTGTCTGATATCCACAGTACAGCAGACCCCACCCCTTTCGGGACCCAGCAGACCTAACGTTTTGGCTTCAGAATCTTGTATGTATGTTTACAGTTTATATGCGTTTTGGGGTTGGGTTTTTATGAAAAAAACCCCCAGTCACAGGGGTTTGTATAGAAAAATCCTGTTTTATTTTTAAAATTGGGGAGAAAAAAAGTCACAAGTTTTTTGCACAGAAACAGGAGAAGCAGGAAAAAATAATCCCCAAATCAGCAATACTCCCAATACAGATTAGGTCTTTTCTCTGTTCCGTAAAATTTCAAACGTGGGTCTTTCAAAAAGCGGGTTTTTAGTACAAGTGCTTCAGGTTTTCCCAGTAGGGGAAAAACTGGAGTACAAGGGGCAAGGGTTACAGGAGTCAAATCAAGGGTTTACTGCAGGTGATTCTGAAGCATGATTGCTCAGCTTTGGCTGTTAAGAAGCAAAAGGGGGGAATCGGGCGGGGGAACATGCAAGCTGGGGGAAAACCCCTTTTGAAATTTAGGGAAGATTGCTGCCCGCAAGAAAAGAAAGTTTAAAAGGGTGAGAACAAACTGAGTTTCGGAAAAATATTCATAGAACCTTAAAGGGGGGTTTTTAACCCTGCTGTTCCCCGTGTGTTCGGCAAAAATTACTGCCCTTTTCTACAACTTCAACTTCAAAAAATTCATTTAATAGGCCCCCGCCCACACCCCCCTTGACCCCGGGGGTTCAACACCCGGGGTTTTGTCAGAAGTGTTGATGCACAGATGAAAAACAATCGTGATGGTTTGTGGGGTTCAGAAAAACTGCTGGGTTTCCCTTGCGTGTGTCCGGCAAAAATTAAAGCTAGTCCCCCAAACGGGGGGAAAAAAAAAAATGACATTTTTGTGTCTAGTGTTTTTCATGATTGAGGTCACCCTGTTTTTTAAAACTGTAACTTTAAACGTAAATTTTAAAAAACCCAAAATGATTAGTCTTTTTCCAAATCTGTAAAAAAATAATTGTGCATTTATTACAGATTTTGCACATGTCAAAAAAAAATGCAAAACCCAAAAACCCAATTTTTGATAGGTTTCTGATGGTAACCCCTTTTCACTCCATTTCTTTTACAATCCCAAATAAATCCCTGGGTCAAATGTGCAAAGTTGTAAGTGCATTTAATGGGGGTTGAACTTTGACAACTGCTGCAGTGCGAAGGTTATACTTCAGTGTTTTTTGCCTTTTAAATAAAGCATACAAGTAAATATAATAACCCAAATTTTTTTTTAAAAGGGGCCTTTTTTTAAAACCCCCCTGAAAATATTGAAAAAAACAATGCAGGGAAGGAAAATAGTCACCCAAAATTTTTAAACTTATATTTGTGTCATTTTAAAAAATCCCTTTTTAAAACCCCCTCTCGGGGACATTGACGTCTACCCCGTAAAAAAAACCCGTGCCATTCTGCCGGGGAGGGTTGTAGTTTTGCCTTTAATGCGCATCGCTTTTTAAAAGTAGGGGTGATGCTTTAAATTCCGCGCCGTTTTACCTTTGGAAGTTGGCGTGGCACCCGGGCTGCGTCCCCCCCTTTTGGCCCCCCCGGATGCTGTGATTGGCTGTTGAATTCTAAACCCCCCCTCAAGCCTTTCTCACTGTTTCCCCCAATCGGGGCCCCCCTAAAACGTGAGATGCGGGCTAGGATGGTACCGTTTTACCCCCCTGGGCCTGGGTGGAACCCCCGACCCCCCCGGTTGGCGCGACCCCCCGTCCTTTCGCTCGCGCCTCGGGGGGCCCAAGGTGGTAATCGCGTTTCCCCCCTCCCTTTTTTCCTCCTGGATGGGCGTTTAGCACCGCCCTGGGCCCGGGGCCCCTTGGGGCATGAAGGAGCTGATTGGCGGATCGAGTCTGACGATCCCCCCAAACGGGCACCCCACGGTGGGGCGTTTTGTGAATGCTGGGAAAACCTGCGGCCCCCTCCCGGGGGAAAATGGGTTTTTGGGGTCCGTTATTTGGCCCCGGTGCTAGAACCCGGCCCAATGCAGGGGTTCCTTTGATTGGTGGGTTATGTGATCATCCCCCCCAAAAAATGACGGTCACAGCAGGATGTGACCGCTCTGTGCTGTCTGCAAAGGTTTGACCTGTTGACCGCCCCCTGCGGGGGGTTCCCCCACACTTTTCTGAGGTTTTCCCGCTGTGCGGTCACACTCCCCGTTTTTCCCCCCCGTGCTGGGCTTGTGGTGCCCAGTACCCCGTGACCCACAACTTCCCGCTGAAGGGAAGGGAAAAAAAAAGAGAAGAAAAAAGAGAGAAAAAGAAGAGAGAAGAAAAAAAGGGAAAAGAAAAAAAAAGAAAAAAAAGACTACAAATGTGAGTTTTTGACCCCCACCCCCGGTCCCCCTCCCCCCAAATTTCCCCCCCCCCCCCTTCCCTTCCCCTCTTTTTACCCCCCTTTGCGCCGCCGAGCGTTGTTGGTGACGCAGTTCACCCAAAACCCTTTTTGCACCCCCCTCCCCGTCCCCAAACTAGCAGCCGCAAATTTGTAAATGACAGGGTCACTTTCAGAGGTGCCCGCCCCTTTTTTTTTCCCCCCTTTCCCCCAATCCCCTGGCCATCCGCACCACAGAAAAATTTAAAATGCCCCGTACTTTCAGAGTGTTTCCCCCCCCTTTTTGTTTTTTTTCACCAAAATTTTTGCCCTCCCGGCGACATAACAGCCACGGAACTTGTAATGGGAAACCGTCACTTATCAGAGCTCGTTCTGCTGTTTTTTTTTTGTTTTTTTTTACCCCTTTTCCGAAATCCCGGGGCCCACCGCAGCCACGGAACTTTGATAAGTGGGAAAACCCCCCACTTATCAGGCTGTTCCTGTGTTTTTTTTTTTTTTCCCCCCCCCCCAAAATTTTCCCCCCCCCTGTGGCAACCCCGCAAACCCCGGAAAAAATTTTAAAAAAACATTCACTTATTTAGACTCGTTCCTGCTGTTTTTTTTTTTTTTTTTTTTTTTTCACCAAATTTTCGCCCTTTCCGGGACACCCAGCGCAAGGAAAATTTTTTTAAATGACACCAGTACTTTTGGCTCGTTCCTGTGTTTTTTTTTTTTTTTTCCCCCAAACTTTTGCCACTCCCGGCGCAAATCCAGCAGGCCCCGGGAATTTTTTTTAAATGCCCCGGGTCATTATAGAGCCGGGGTGCCAGTTTTTTTTTTTTACCCCCTTTTTCCCCCACTCACGTGGCACATCAGCAGCCGCGGGGTACTTTGAAAAGTGACGGGGTAAAATTTCAGAGCTCGTGTGCCATTTTTTTTTTTTTACCCCCCCCCTTTCCCCCCCCTCCTCCAAAAAAACCCCCCCAAAAACCCCCCCCCGGGAAAAATTTGTAAGTGACGCGGTCACCCTTTCAGAGTCGTCCCTGCAGTTTTTTTTTTTTTTCCCCCCCCCTTTTTCCCCCCCCTGTGCGCATCCGGGCCGGGGAAAATTTTTATAAGTAAAACCCGGGTTTTCTTATAGAGGTGTGCTGCCAATTTTTTTTTTTTACCCCCTTTTTCCCTACTCCCCGTGCGCACATCCCGCAGCCAGGGAAAATTTGATAAGTGACCCGGTCCTTTTCAGAGCTCTTCCCCGTGGTTAGACTTTTTTTCAAGGCCTTTTTTTTTTCCCCTTTTGCTTTCTTTTCTTTTTTGTTTTTTTTTTTGCTTAGTTTAACCAATCACTATCCCCCCCCCCAAACCAGTTATAAATAAGTTCCACAAAGCACCACATTCAAAAAAAAAGTCCCTCGTCACGTAACCAACCCCTTTTTTCAGTGGGGAGGCTTTGCTTTCCTTCCCCCCGCATGATAGCGGGGGGAGGGGGACCCCCCTTTTTATTTTTAGATAAAAAATTCTTTTTCCCCCCCCATTTCCTCTGGGTCCTGGGGAAAACCCCCACGCAGGCGCCCAAAGGGCAGAAATGGGGGCGGGCCCCCCCCTGAAAATTTAAAACCCCCCAAAAACCCCCTTTGGAAACCCCCTATGGGGGGCCCCCCCCCGGGGGCCCCCAAAATTACGAGCCATGATTCCTGATTTTTTTTGGAAAAATAGGATTTTGGTTTCTCCCCCGGGGTTCACGAAATAAAATTTTTTTAAAATCTTTTTTTTTGGGATTTATTTTAAACCCCCCTGGTGGAAACAAACAAAATTTTTACGCCCCGGCAATTTTTTTGGGGAAACCCCCCTTCATCATTTTCCCAAATGGTTTTCCTGTAGACGCATTTAAAAAGATGCAGTTTTTTGGGGGTGGCCCCCTTTTTGGGGATCCTGAGAAGCCAGTTTTTGGGAATTTTGGGGGTGTTGTTTTTTATACAAAAACTCCACTGTTCCAAATTTGGGCAGGTCGGAAGCTTTTTTAGGCCACCCCAAAAAACCCCCCTTATAAAAGTTTTAAAGCCAGGTCCCCCAAGGTTTCCCCAAATTTGCCCGGGCCTTTTCCCAAAGTTGGCCGGTCATCGAACACTTCAACAAAAAGTTTTGAGTGTACGTCCCCCAAAGGGACTCTGGGTTTTTTTGAGCCCGGGTTCATTTTGGGGGGCGGCTGCATTCCGCCGAAACTCCGCAAGAGGGCGGGGAGGGAAAATTCAAACTCTTTTAGTGTGTGAGAGTCCTAGGGAAACCAACGTTTTGGATTTTTTGGGAAGGAAAGGACCCCGGGGATTTTTGTCCCCCCTGAGTTCCCCCCTTCCGGGGAGGGGGGGGGAAAATTGGGGGGTTTTTTGGTTTGCACCCTGTGGTAAAGGTTATCCCTTTTTACACTTTTAATTTTTTTCCAGCACCCCACTCTACCCCCCCTCTTGCGCGGGGTTTTCGCAGCTGCGGTACCGCCCAAAAAAAATCAGAGGGGCCCCCCCAAAGCGTTTTTTGGGGGCTGTTGCTAAAAAAGGGGTGAGGAAGGCCCCCAATAAAGCGCCCACCTGTTGGTGGTCAAGTAAAAGGGAAAAGGGGGGGACCCCCTTTTCTCTTTCCACCATATTTGGTGTGGCAGCGCCTGCACTGTAGGGGGGTTTTCTAAAACACCCCCGAAAACCGGAGTGTATTTGGGGTCAAAAAAATACAGGGGGTGTTGATTTTCTTGATAATCCCCCAAAATTTTTTACAGTGTTTTGGGGAAAAAAGGCCCCAAGGTGTGGTACAAGGTGTAAGTAAACATTTTCAAATGGCAATGCTCAACGTTTCTGCTGTCACAAATGTGCACCCCAACAGCGATACGCCCCCCTTTTCAGTTTAGGAGGTGGGGGTTTTTAGGCCTGATTTTTGGGCCCGCTCAGGAAACAGCGGCCCTTTTTTTCCCCGGAAAAAAAGGGGTGCCTTTTCTCGGTCATTTTTTCCCCCGGGGGTGGCCCCCCCAAAGGGGGAAAAGAAAAGGTAAGCCACAAAAAAAGGGTCGAGTGTGTTAAAAAGGGGAATACGGCGGAACCACCCCCCAAAATGCGACACCTCCCAAAAAAAACCCCTTGGCCTTTTTTAAAAAGGGAAAATTTTTTTTTTCCCAAAAGTACCCCCACCTCAATGAAATACAAAATTTTAACCTTTTAAAAAAAAAATTTTTCCCGGGGGGGGAAATTTTTAAAAAAAAGTTCCTTGGGGTTATTTTCCAAATTATGTCACTTGTGTTTTTTTTTTACTGTTTAGGCACATGGGGGTTTCCCAAAAGGGAAAAATAAAGCCCGCAGACCATTCATCAAAGTCTGTTCCCCAAAAAGTCACAATTTCCCCCCCTGACCCCCAAAATTTTCCCCCAAAAATTTTTTTTCCCCTATGGGGAAAAAAAGGGACTCGGGGCAAATTGAAAAAACAATTTTTTGGGTCCCCAAATTTTTTTCTTAACCTTGGGAAAAAAAAAAATGGGGGCTAAAAAACATTTGTGTGAAAGGGAAAAAGTAGGATTTTTTTTTTCACACGGGATTATAAACTTTAGTGAAACATTGGGGGGGTTAAAGTGTTTTTCCACACCTAGATAAATTCCTTGGGGGCTAGTTTCCAAATTTGGGGGCACATGTGGGGGGTTTAGTTTTTTTACATGGGGCTTGTAACGGGAAAATGACCCCGCGACCATTCCATCAAAAATTTTGCATTCAAAAAACCCCTGTTCCCCCTTTGAGCCCTGCCGTATGCCCCCAAAAAAGGGGTCCCCCAAATATGGGGTTCAGCGTACTCAGGACAAATTGGCAACCTTTTTGGGGCCCCAAATTTTTTCCCTTTTTCCCGGGGGGAAAAAAAAAAATTTGGGGCTAAAAAATCCCCTTTTTTTTGGGAAAAAAAAAATTTTTTTTTTTCCCCAGGGCTTTTTAAACGTTTTTGAAAACCTTGGGGGGCAAGTGCTCACCACACACCTAGAAAGTTCCCCTTTTTGGGGCTGTTTCAAAAAGGGGGGGAAAGTGGGGGGTTTTCCCTGTTTTGGGACAAGGGGGGTTGCTAACGGAAAAATGCGCCGGCCATTCCATAAAAAATGCTTCCAAAAGTCCCCTGTTCCCTTTTGGGGCCCCGACGTAGCCAAAAAGTGGTCCCCCAAAATTTGGGGGATCACGGGACTCAGGACCAAAAATTGGGGGGCCCTTTTGGGGGGAAAATTTTTCCCCCCTTTCCCCGGGAAAAAAAAAAAATTTTGGGGGCTTAAAAAAAATCACTTTTGTGGAAAATTTTTTTTTTTTTTTTTTAGCCCGGGGATTTTAACGTTGTGAAACATTGGGGGGGGTTTTTAATGCCCCCCCCACACCCCCAAAAGTTCCCTTTTTGGGGGTTGTTTCCAAAATGGGGTTTTTTTTGGGGGGGGGTTTCCCCCGTTTTGGGGCCCTTAGGGGCCCCCCAAAAGGGAAATTGGGTCCGTTCGCAATTCCCGCCAAATTTTTGGGTTTTTGGGAAAAATAAAAAAGGCTCCCCCCCCTTTAAAAACCCTTTCCCTGCGCCCAAAAGGGGTTCCCCCCAAATAGGGGTATCCGCTACTAGGGGAAAAAATTTGGGCAAAAATTTTTTTGGTTCCCAAATTTTTCCCCCTTTTACCCTTGGGGGAAAAAAAAAATTGGGGACAAAAAAACGTTTTGGGGAAAAAAAATATTTTTTTTTTCTTCAGGCTCAATTTTTACAAACTTGCGTGAAGCCTGGGGGGTTTAAAAATACCACCAAAAATCTGATAATTCCCCTTGGGGGTTATTTCCCCTAAAATGGGGTAAATTTGGGGGGTTTCCACGTTTAGGAAGGGGGGGCCTTCCAACGCAAATGGCGCCGTCTAATTCACCCAATTTGGTTTGGAAAAGAAAAATGCGCTCCTTCCATTCCGAGCTGGGGTGTCCCAAACAGGGTTTTCCCAAATTTGGGGTATCGGGTACTAGGGAAATTGCCAACAATTTATCATCCTTTTTCTCCTTTTTCCTTGTAAAAAAAAAAAAATGTTTGTAAAAGTTCTTTTTGGAAAAAAAATTTTTAAAATGTTAATTTTTTTTTCCCCTTTTGTTCAGTTCTGTGAAGCCCTGAAGGGGGGTTAATAAATTTTGAAGTGGTTTTTAGTACCTTGGGGGTTTGTAGTTTTTAAAAAGGTGTCATTTTTGGGATTTTTGTATATGACCCCTAAAGTGATTCAAAAAGAGGTGGCCCCCAAAAAAAATGGGGGGGAAATTTTGTTGAAAAAAAGAAAAAACGTGGTCAATTTTTCCCCTTATAATTTCATAAAAAAAAAAAATTTTTTTCCCCAAAAATTTGCTGATGTAAAAAAGACATGGGGGGAATGTTATTCTTAACTATTTTTTGTGACTTTTCTTGTTTTGGGGAAAATAAAATTCAAAGTTTAAAATTCAAAATTTTAAAAATTTTTTTCCATATTTGCGTTTTTTTATAAAAAAAAAGCAAGTTATATGGAAGAAATTTTCCACTATCAGAAGTAAATTGTCAGGGAAAAAAAATTCGAATCGAAAAGATCCGTTGAAGGTTCAGAGTTATACCTCATAAGAGACATGCTAAAAATTGTAAAATTGGCCGGTCTTAAGTGCAAACCCCCTTTTGGGGGGGGGGTTAATTTAAAAAATTTAAAACACCCCATATCAAAAAAAAAAAGGGCCCCTTCATGTAAACTGATAATCGCAAAAAAAAATTTATGCATTCCTTTTGGTTTTAAAAGTAATAGTGATAGTACAAAAAAAAATTTTACCCCTGTAAGTGGTGCTGAAAAAAAAAAATGGATAGGAAAATGATATCTATTTATGGACAAAATAGCGAAAATGTACAATGTCAAAAAATATGTACCTTAACAAAACAGCTGTGTCCCCTCACACTTTTTCTTGTTGTTGTTATTAATAGGGCCATGCGTGTTTTTTTCATCATAGGTGCTTTACTGAGTAAAGCAGTCATGAAACCCTTTGTGTTGTCGGTACGCTTGGATGTGAACGATGCGCACCGTGAAGTTAGTCTGGTCATAAGACGTACAGAGCCCAAAACCCACGATTCCAGGGAAAAAGCCAGTTGTGGTCCAAACAAAGGCGCAACCTACATGAAGAACCTTTTTTTAAATATAAAAAAAAAAGTATGTGTGACGCACACTTTTTGAGGACGTATTACATCGCCTTCAATTGGGTAGCGGGGTATCTATATATACCTTTTTATCGTTGTCATGTTTAAAAATCCACATTTTAGGTAAAATTTTTTTACTCGACTATGCACTTTTTAAATTTTTTTTTTTTTTAAATAAATGATTGGCACTATTTTCGTATTAATGATGGAAATTTTAGATATTTTTTTTAAAAATTTTTTTGGGTTTATTCCCAAAAATAAAGTTTTTGAATGTCAAAATAAAAATTTTAATGCTGATTATGTTTTTAATCAGCCTTTATTTTTTTCACAATAAAAAGGTGACTATGTTACTTAGCCTCATTAAGGATTTGAGATGTTTGTTGTTTTATTTTAAACCCTATAGAGTTATTTAAACCCCTTTTAATTGTGGGTTTTCTGCTTTTAAAATTTTTAAGTATGGTTTATGTTTGTAAATTATTAAAATTTCATATATTTTTTTAAGTTAAACATCATTTATGGTACTAAAGGTTTTTTTTCTCTTGTTTGGGTATAGCATTTTTTTAAGACATGTAACAAGGGGAAAAACTTGATATAGTATTTAAACATCCTCCTTGCCCGGGCTCCAAACCGCCTTTTTTTCTCGGGGTGCTGTTGCACAGTACACTTGCTCTGTGTTACTGGGGTTCGTATGTCAGCTGTTCCCCTTGCTGTGTGTCGGAAAAATCTGCTGCCCCACCATGTTTTTTTCTTTCCCCCCGGGTACAACACCCCGTTGTTGCCGGAAGTGTTTAGCACGTTAACTTGTCCGGTTATGGGGTTAGTAAGTAGCTGTTCCCCCCTTGTGAACGGGGAAAAAATCCCCCTGCCCCACCATGTTCTTTTCATTCCCCGGGGTTCAACAGCCAGTTGTTGCTGGAAATGGTTAGCCAGTCTACACTTGCTCCCCTGTTCTGGGGTTCGTAAGTAGCTGTTCCCCCCTGTGTGTACGGCAAAAGTCCTGCTGCCCCCTGTTCTCTTCTCTCCTGGGCACACACCCCAGTTGTTGCTGGAAGTTGCGTTAGAAGTAACACTTGTCCGTGTTATGGGGGGTTCGTAAAATCAGTGTTCCCCCCCTGTGTGTCGGCAAAAAAAACCTGCTGCCTCCCCTATTTCTTTTCCCCCCGGGGTACAAAACCCCCCGTTTTTTTCGGAAAAGCTGTTGCACAGTTACACTTGCTCCTGTGTTTGGGGGGGTTTTAATGTCAGCTGTTCCCTGCTGTGTGAACGGCAAAAAAACTGCTGCCTCCACCCCGTTTCTTTATTTTGGGTTTTTCCCCGCCAGTTGTTTCGGAAGGCGTTAGCACGTCTACACTTGTCCTGTGTTTTTGGGGTTCAGAAAAGTAGGTTCCCTGCTGTGTGTACGGCAAAAAGTTGCTGCCTCCACCATGTTTCTTTAATCCCTGGGCTAAACACCGCGTTGTTGCTCGGAAGTGCTGTTGCACAGTCAACATTGTCCGTGTTATGGGGTTCGAAATGTCAGCGGTTCCCTGCTGTGTGTATGGCAAAAAGTCATGCTGCCTCCCCATGTTCCTTCTATCCCTGGGCTCAACAGCCAGTTGTGCGGGAAAATGCGGTTAGCACAGTCTACCTTGCCCGTGTTACGGGGGGGGTTTCAGTAAGTCAGCTGTTCCCCTGCTGTGTGTACAGCAAAAAGTCCTGCTGCCCTAACCTGTTCTTTCTCATCCTGGGCTACAAAACCGCAGTTTTTTGCTCGGAAGTGTGTTACCCAAGTCAACACTTGCCCCGTGTTATGGGGTTCAGTAATGTCAGCTTTTCCCCTGCTGTGTGAACGGCAAAAAGTCCTGCTGCCTCCACCATGTTCTCTTCTCATCCCGGGCTACAAACCGCCAGTTGTTGCTCGGAAGTGCGTTGCACAGTCTACACTTGTCCTGTGTTACTGGGGTTTCAGTAATGTCAGTGTTCCCCTGCTGTGTGTCGGCAAAAATCCTGCTGCCTCCACCATGTTCTTCTTCTCATCCCTGGGCTACAACACGCCAGTTGTTGCTCGGAAGTGCTATTAGCACAGTAAACACTTGCTCCTGTGTTACTGGGGTTCAGTAATGTAGCTGTTCCCCTGCTGTGTGTCGGCAAAAAGTATGCTGCCTCCACCTGTTCTCTTCCATCCCTGGGCTACAACCCCGCCAGTTGTTGCCGGAAGTGCTGTTGCACAGTCTAACTTGTCCTGGTTCTGGGGTTCAGTAATGTCAGCAGTTCCCCTGCTGTGTGAACAGCAAAAGTCTTGCCTCCACCATGTTCTTTCTCATCCCTGGGCTACAACCCCCCAGTTGTTCCCGGGAAGTGCTGTTAGACAGTCTACATTTGCTCCCGTGTTATTGGGGTTCAGTAATGTCAGCTGTCCCGCTGTGTTTTACGGCAAAAGTCCTGCTGCCTCACCATGTTCTCTTCTCATCCTGGGCTACAACACCGCCAGTTGTTGCTCGGAAGTGCTGTTTAGCACAGTCAACACTTGCTCCTGTGTTACTGGGGTTCAGTAATGTCAGCTGTTCCCCTGCTGTGTGTACGGCAAAAAGTATGCTGCCTCCACCTGTTCTCTTCTCATCCCTGGGCTACAAACCGCCAGTTGTTCTCGGAAGTGTGTTGCACAGTCTACACTTGCTCCTGTGTTACTGGGGTTCAGTAATGTCGCTGTTCCCCTGCTGTGTGTACGGCAAAAAGTCCTGCTGCCTCCACCATGTTCTCTTCTCATCCTGGGCTACAACCGCCAGTTGTTGCGGAAGTGCTGTTAGCACAGTCAACACTTGCTCCTGTGTTACTGGGGTTCAGTAATGTCAGCTGTTTCCCTGCTGTGTGAACGGCCAAAAAGTCATGCTGCTCCACCCTGTTGTCTTCTCATCCCTGGGCTTCAACACCGCCAGTTGTTGCTCGGAAGTGTCATTGGCACGGGGTACTCACTCCTGCCAAGACTGGTTACAGCACGCATCGTTTCTGTCAGTGTAAATGTCACTTAGCCTCCATAAGTTGTCCTTTGGTGTTGCGGTCGGTTAGCGACTCTATGGTGCTTGGAGTTTAGGTGCTTCCTATGTGTGCTGCGGGATATGCAAATAAAGGCTGTTTCCATTGTGACAATAGGACAATCACCCACTGTAGTACTGTGGGATTCGGTAACTGCGGCCGGCTCGCGGCCTGTCAACTTAAATTTCCATGGGTACCTTCTGCTACCCGTCGGGTTCCAGTACCGTCAGCTGGTTCTCCGCAGTGCTTTGGCCTAGGTGCCTCCATTCGGTATCCGAGTTCCAGCAACGTCTGCTGGTCCTTGGTAGTGCTTTGGAGCACAGGTACCTCCTGCTTATAACCGTGTCCAGTAACGTCGCTGGTCCTCGGTTGTGCCATTGGCTCTTTTCCTTCTGCTGCCCCTCGGGTTCCAGCACAGTCAGCTGGTCCCGTTACTTGCATTGGCTCTTGTACCTTCTGCTACCCGTCCGGGTTCAGTACGTCAACTGGTTCTCCGCAGTGCCTTTGACCTAGGTGCCTCCATCTCGGTATCGAGTTCCTGCAACGTCTGCTGGTCCTTGGTAGTGCTTTGGAGCACAGGTACCTCCTGCTTAGTAACCGTTGTCCCAGAACATCAGCTGGTACAAGGTTGTGCTACAATACAAGATACAGAACAAGAGACACAAGAACAATAAGCAGAAGATCTAAAAGCAGAAGAACATGAAGTATAAGACCAAAATGAAGAGCAAATATTGCTTAAATTATAAGCAGAGAAGACTAAGCAGTGTATGGGGGTTGAGTCCGTTCCCCTCGTGGTTGCCCCTGGAAAATGCCTGCTGCTGTGCAGGCTAAACTGAACACGGACAAATATGTTGTAATTTAATATTTTGTGACAGCAAGAACGGAAGATGAAAAATTCATACTTGACAGATTACAAGTACGGATTCTCTGTCACAAATAAGAATATGATGAAGAGATGAAGTACAATATGAATTAGAATAATAGTTTAATAAGAAGAATATGAGTAATGTTAACAAAAAGATGAATAGCAAGAAGTTTAAGAAGAAGATAAAGAAGGTGAAGATGAAGAATAATTTGATGAAAAAAGATGATGCTGCTGAAGATTATGAAGGAGAAAGTGTGTCAAAAGTTAAAAGGTGAAGAGCATGGAAGTTGTGAAATATACATATTTACCAAAATAGAAAAAACGTGAACAACATTGTCAATTTCTTCGTCAATCCGAACATCTTTAAAAAAAAAAATTTATGCTATTCCATTTGATTGGGTTAAACATCTATGCCTTTAATGTCTCCTCAACCTTCCCCAATACATTCTACATTACTCTTTGTTGTTTTCCTTCATGTACAATTAACCAACAAGGCAAGAATGGTTTTTTTAATTCCGATATTTTGTTTCCCATAGACTTACATTGGATTTCCGGTATCGGTATCGGGTATCGCCGATATTTTATGGGAATCGGCGATACCATTCCGATTCCGATAGTTTTGGATATCGGAAAGTATCGCTCAACTCTAGTGGTGATGCAAAAACTATTTTTGCAATAAAAAGCTCTTTTAGCGTGACAGCTGCCAAATCATAAAAACCCGCTATAAATAGTAAATCAAACCCCCTTTATCACCCCCTTAGTTAGGGAAAAAAAATAAAATTAAAAAACAGTATTTATTTCCATTTTCCCGTTAGGGTTAGGGTTGCAGCTAAAGTTAGGGCTAGGGTTGGCGCTAAAGTTAGGATTGGGTTGGGATTAGGGTTATGGGTTGTGTTATTGTTAGGTTTGTGGTTAGGGTTGGGACTAGGGTTAGGGGTGTGTTGGGGTTAGGGTTGGAGTTAGAATTGGGGGGTTTCCGCTGTTTAGGCACATCAGGGGCTCTCAAAACGTGACATGGCGTCTGATCTCAATTCCAGCCAATTCTGAGTTGAAAAAGTCAAACGGTGCTCCTTCACTTCTGAGCTCTGCAATGCGCCCAAACAGTAGTTTACCCCCCATATGGGGTATCAGTGTACTCTGGACCCAGAGTTATTGTGCAATTTGTCCTATTTCTTCTGTTACCCTTGGGAAAATAAAAAACGGGGGGTAAAAAATCATTTTTGTAAAAAAAAAAAAGGATTTTTTATTTTTAACGGCTGTACATTATAAACTTCTGTGAAGCACTTCGGGGTTCAAAGTGCTCACCACACATCTAGATAAGTTCCTTGTGGGGTCTATTTTCCAAAATGGGGTCACTTGTGGGGGGTTTCCACTGTTTAGGCGCATCAGGGGCTCTCCAAATACGACATGACGCCCCCAGACCATTCCATCAAAGTATGCAGTCCAAAACATCACTACTTCCCTTCGGGCCCCGACGTGTGCCCATACAGTAGTTTTCTCCCACATATTGGGTATCAGCGTACTCAGGACAAATTGGACAACTTTTGGGGTCCAATTTCTCCTGTTACCTTGTGAAAATAAAATATTGGGGGCGAAAAAAAAATCATTTTTGTAAAAAAAAAAAAAGGATTTTTTATTTTTACTGCTGTACGTTATAAACTTCTGTGAAGCATTCGGGGTTCAAAGTGCTCACCACACATCTAGATAAGTTCCTTGAGGGGTCTAGTTTCCAAAATGGTGTCATTTGTTGGGGGTTTCCACTGTTTAGGCAGATCAGGAGCTCTCCAAACACGACATGGCATCCAGCCAATTCTGTGTTGAAAAAGTCGAACGGCGCTCCTTCCCTTCCAAACTCTGCCATGCACTCAAACAGTGGTTTCCCCCCACTATATGGGGTATCACCGTACTCAGGACAAATTGCACAATAACTTTTGGAGTCTTGTTACCCTTGGAAAATAAAAATTGGGGTGAAAAGATCATTTTTGTGGAAAAAATATGATTTTTTAATTTTAACGGCTCTACGTTATAAACTTGTGTGAAGCACTTGGGGTTCAAATTGCTCAACACAGATCTAGATAAGTTCCTTAGGGGTCTAGTTTCCCAAATGGGGTCACTTATGGGGGGTTTGCCTCTGTTTAGGCACATTAGGGGCTCTCCAAATGCAACATGGCGTCCAATCTCAATTCCAGCCAATTTTGGTTGGAAAAAGTCAAATCGTGCTCCTTCCACTGTTTAGGCTCATCTGGGGCACTACAAACGGAACATGACCCCCATCAATGTTTGCATTCCAAAACGTTACTGCTTCCTTTCCAAGCCCTGCCATGCGCCCAAACAGTTCCCCCCCCCCAAATGGGTATCAGCGTACTCAGGACAAATTGGACATCAACTTTTGGGTCCAATTTCTCCTGTTACCCTTGGGAAAATAAAAAATTAGTGACTAAATAATTTTTGTGGGAAAAAAAATAGGATTTTTTATTTTCATTGCCCGGGCATTATAAACTTGTGTGAAGCACTTGGGGTTCAAAATGCTCACCAAAGATCTAGATAAGCTCCTTAAGGGGTCTTTGTTTCCAAAATGGGGTCACTTGTGGGGGGTTTCTACTGTTTAGGTCATCTGGGGCACTGCAAACGGAACATGACCCCCATCAACGTCTGCATTCCAAAACGTTACTACTTCCTTTCCAAGCCTGTCGTGCACCCAAACAGTTTCCCCCCCCCCCACATATGGGGTATCAGCGTACTCAGGACAAATTGGACAACAACTTTTGGGGTCCAATTTTCTTGGGAAAAATCAAAATTTGGACAAAAAAATCATTTTTGTGGAAAATTGTTTTGTTTTTTTTCACACCCAGGCATTATAAACTTTTGTGAAACACTTGGGGTTCAAAGTGCTTACAACAGATCTAGATAAGTTCCTTAGGGGGGTCTAGTTTCCAAAATGGTGTCACTTGTGGGGGGTTTCCACTGTTTAGGCACATCAGGGGCTCTCCAAACATGACATGGCGTCCAATCTCAATTCCAGCCATTTTAGTTTGAAAAAGTCAAAACGGCGCTCCTTCCCTTACGAGCTCTGCCGTGTGCCCAAACAGTGGTTTTCCCCACATATGGGCTATTGGCATACTCAGGAGAAATTGCACAACAACTTTATCTGTCCATTTTTTCTTTTACCCTTGTGAAAATAAAAAAAAAGTTTGTAATAGATCATTTTTGTGGCTAAAAAGTTAAATATTCATTTTTTCCTTCCACGTTGCTTCAGCTCCTGTGAAGCACCTGAAGGGTTAATAAACTTCTGAATGTGGTTTTGAGTACCTTGAGGGGTGTAGTTTTTAAAATGGTGTCACTTTTGGGTATTTTCTGCTATATAGACCCTCAAAGTGACTTCAAATGTGAGGTGGTCCCTAAAAAAAATGGCTTTGTAAATTTTGTTGTAAAATGAGAAATCGCTGGTCAACTTTTAACCCTTATAATTTCCTAAGAAAAAAAAAATTTGGTTCCAAAATTGTGCTGATGTAAAGTAGACATGTGGGAAATGTTATTTCTTAACTATTTTTCTGTGACATATTTCTCTGTTTCAAAGGGGAAAATAAAAATTCAAAATTTGAATATTGCAAAATTTTCAAAATTTTCGCCATATTTGCGTTTTTTTAAAAAATAACGCAAGTTATATGGAAGAAATTTTACCACTAACGTGAAGTACAATATGTCACGAGAAAACAATCTCAGAATAGCGAAGATCCGTTGAAGTGTTCTAGAGTTATAGCCTCATAAAGAGACAGTGGTCAGAATTGTAAAAATTGGCCCGGTCATTAACGTGCAAACCACCCTCGGGGGTTAAGGGGTTAAAGGACCCCCGGGGGGGATCGCGGCAAAAATATTTGCGTCTACCATAGACTTACATTGGGCTCGTTGTTCTGTCCGAGTACCCGAGTATTCCAATCTGCTCGACCCGAACAATGAGCACCCGAGCATTTTAGTGCTCGCTCTTCACTAATGGTAAGTTTAGACTTGGCTCCCGATGACGCCAGGTGCCACTCCAGGACAGACCAACGGACGCGCAGCAGCTGGACCCAGAAGGACAGACTAGATGGAGCAGCAAATGAGTCCAAAAATTCACTGCACACTCTTGTTATTACATTTAGGAAAAATATTAATTTTAATGTAAACAAAACTGGGAGCATGGAGAACAAAAAATTATAATGGCAAAGTGATCAAAATTAGTTTGTCGTTTTGACCCATTCTGGGTCTTAATCAAAATAACACTGTAAAGATAAAAAAGGAATATATCAATATAACATCATGGACCCGATTTATAAGTGACATGTAGCATAAAGCCAGATACAAAATAAATGTGAAAAAATAAATACTGCATTTCTGGTCCGACGGTGACATCTCTGACATTTAAACCCCGGCCACAAACCACTAGTACGCTGCAAACAGCAAGGCGCGGGAGCGCCGCTGAATATCCGCAGACAGCAAGGTAACGCTCGGCCATCCTGATACTATTACAGCACTATCTTTTCTTGGGGGACTATAGCCTGACTGGTATTTATACTATACTTTAACCTATTACAGGTACACAGACACTTTGGCCATATACCCATACAATAGGTACCGCCTCCTTTTTTTCATCTTACTATCCCCTTTGTGAGTCTATTCTTCCTTTGGAATCCTGCTTTAACATTATCACTATTTTTGCAGCCCTTGTGAATCTTCCTATAATTCATATACTTTAAATTGCATTGTCGACTATAAACCGATTGATAAAGGTAATACATGATACTTCTAGTTCTTATCTGCTCTCTCACATTAAAAGATCTTTTAATCTAGCGATGTATATACTAATATGTTCAACTCGGTTTGCACTGCTATGTGGCTCATAATGCTGTTATTTATGTTTGGGATTTATATATTTATTTTTTCACATGTATTTTGTATCTGGCTTTATGTTACATGTCACTTATAATCGGGTCCATGATGTTATATTGATATATTCCTTTTTATCTTTACAGAGATATTATGATTAAGACCCCGGATGGGACGAAACGTCAAACTAATTTTGATCACTTTACCATTATAATTTTTTGTACTCCATGCTCCCAGTATTGTTTGCATTAAAATTAATATTTTTTCTTAAATGCATTACAAGAGTATGCAGTGAATTTTTGGAATCATTTGGTCTTATGGCCCACACGGTTCATTACACCAGCACCTCACAATTTGTGACTGAGTGCAAGCCAATATTACTCCATAGATGAAGCAGCAGGCAGGTTTGCATCAGAGTGCAGCTGACCAATTTCATATCTGAGTGTAGCAGACAGAGTTCGTGTCAGAGTGCAGCAGACAGGGTCTGCATCAAGGTAGCAAGTAGGATTTGCACTTAGAGTGCAGCAGGCAGAATTTGCATCAGAGTTGAAATTGATGTCACTTTGGTGATGTCAGGCCCTAATTTTTTGAAATTTGAAAACTCCTGATTGGGTCTCCATCTGCGCGGTTAGCTGTAGTGGAAGACATCGATTCCTATTGTACTATTTCTACTCTCAATGCCACTTTGTTGGTGTCTCCCAACTAATTTTTGGAAATGTGTACACTTCTGATTGGGTGTACATCCGCTGGGTTGGCTGTAGTGGAAGAGATGTTGCTCCCCATTATACTATTTCTTCTCTCGAGAAATTGATGCCACTTTGGTGGTGTCTGCCACTAATTGTTTGAAATATGAACTCTCGTGGTTGGGTGTCCCATCCGTGGGTTGGCTGTCGTGGAACACGGCGGTCCCTTAATACTATTTCTAATCTGGTGAAATTGATGCCACTTTGTTGTTGTCTCCAACTCATTTTTCGAAATTGTATACTCCTGATTGGGTGTCCATCTGTTGGTTTGGCAGCAGTGGAAGAGATGTCGCTCTCCATTTATACTATTTCTACTGTGGTGAAATTTGATGCCACTTTGGTGGTGTCATCCTCTAATTAATTTAAATGCGAAGACTCTGGTTGGGTGTCTTTCTGCTGGGTTGACTGTAGTGGAAAAGATGTCGCTCTCCATTATACAATTTCTATCTGGTGAAATTGATGTTACTTTTTTGGTGTCTGCCACTAATTGTTGGAAATGTGAACACTCCTGGTTGGATCTAAATCTGCTGGGTTGGCTGTTGTAGAAGAGATGTCACTCCCCATTATCCTAATTCTACTGTGATGAAATGATGCCACTTTGTTGGTGTCTGCTACTAATTTTTGGAATGTGTAGACTCCTGGTTGGGTCTCCTTCGTGTGTTGCCTGTATCGTAGGCCTCCGAAACTGGCAGGCCTCCACCGACTTTGAGTCAACTACCCGTTTTACTATCCCTTTCATTTTCTTGATGATAGTAGTCTACGAAACTGATATTGTGCCACCTGAGTATGACTGAGCATCAAAGCAGGTTGAGTGTTGATGTTTTTCAGCGCTCTCGCAAAGAGGCCTACACCGATCCCTCACCCACCTAGTTTAATTAGGCATAGTAACATAGTAACTAGTTATTAAGGTTGAAGGAAACTTTAAGTCCTCTAGTTCAAACCATTCTATCCTTACCTGCCCTAACATGTGATCCAGAGGAGGAAAAACATCCCTTGGGAAACAGTTAACTTCACATTGGGGAAAAAAATTCCTTCCTGACTCCAATACGGCAATCGACTAGCTCCCTGGTCAAAGCTTGCCTAGGAAACTAGTGTATATAACCTGTAATATTATACTTTTAAAAGGCATCCAGTCCCTTCTTAAATTTTGTAAGGATCACCATTAGCGGCCAAAAAGGTTCCTAGTCTACTGTCTTACGTAAAGAATCTGCGTCTGTGTTTATGGCTAAACCGTCTTTCCTCCAGACGTAGAGGATGCCCCTTGTCCCGTCCAGGTCAAGAGTAAAAAAGATCATTAGAAGGTCTTTGTACTGTCCTCTATATTTATACATTTTAATAAGATACCCCAAAGCCTTGTTTTTCCAAACTAAAATAACCCCAAGTGTAAAACCTGTCTTGGTATTGCAGCCCCCCCAGTTCTCTAATAACCTTGGTCGCTTTCTTGCACCCCCCTCCAGTTCAGCTTTGTCTTTTTATACACCGGAGACCGAACTGTAACGTTTTCTAAGTGTAGTCCCTAGCGACTTGTTTGAGGTTAAAATTATGTTCTCCTCATGAGCATCTAGCCTTTTTTAATGCTCCCATTATTTTTTTGCCTTTGTCAGCTGCCGACACTGGACTAAATGGAGTTTTCGTCCACCCATACACCAGGTCTTTTTCGTGACAGTTTTGCCCAGTGTTTTACAATTAAGCCTAATTTACATCTTGTTTTATCTCAAGGCATATACATTTATCCCCTAAACTCATTTGCCTTTATCAGCCCAAGCTTTAGTTTACATAAATCCCCCTGTAATATAACATTGTCCTCCTTGTATTGTCACCCTGCAGATTTTAGTCTCATCTACAAAAACTGAAATCTATGGTATGCCCCTACAAGGTAAATTTAATAAATATTAAAGAAAGTGGCCCCTAATGCCCGCGTGGTACCCCCTGCTAACCGTGACCCTGTCCGAGTGTGCTCATTAATAACCACCCTTGTTTCCTATCCCTGAGCCGTTTTTTAAAACACTTACCATACAGTTTTTCCCCTATCCCCATTGTTTCTTTTATGATCAATTTTTTGTTATGGACGTTCAAAAGCTTTTGAAAAGTCCATGAACACCGTCCACTGCATTCCTTGGTCCAGTCCGGAACTTACCTCATCATAAAAGCTTTTCAGATTAGTTGACAAGAACGCTCCCTTGTAACCCAGTGAATTTGGGTCATTGGTTTCTTTTCAGATACTCCAGTATAGTATTTTTAGAAAACCTCCAGGATTTACCCACAGAGAGGTTAAGCTCACTGGCCTATAATTCCAAGTTCAGTTTTTGTCCCCTTTTTGGAATATTGGCACCCTTTGCTATACGCCATCCCGTGGTTCGACCCATTATTATGGAATCTTTAAAGTTTAATAAAAATGGCTAACTATGACTGTTTTTTTCCTGTGTCCGGGGGTGTTCTACCAGTCCCGGGGATTTGTAATTTAGTGTTTTGACGCCGCCGTACTTCCCGTGGGTTAAGCGATGACATTTAAGGAGAAATTTTTTTTATCACTGATCATGTTATCTGCTGGGATTTTTTGTGTAAATTACTGTTGGAAAAAAAGTATTTAGCATATTGGCTTTTTCCTCATCCTTCCTCATTTCACCCAGGCTATTTTTTAAAAGGCCAACACTATCATTTTTTAGTTTCTTATATTTATGTGTTATTGTTAAATAATATTTTAGGATTTTTTTACTTTCTTGGCAATGAGTTCTCTGCCCAATCTTTGCTACCTTGATTTCTTTTTACGAAATTTTTTTAATCTTATTTATTTTTTTTTTTTCTCATCTCTTCCTACTTTCTTTAATTCCCAAAACGCTTTCTTTTTGTCCCCTTTTTGGCCCCCTAAAAAGCTCTATTTAGCATAGTGGTTTCCTTATTTCTAGCTGTTTTTCCCTAGGGTATTGGATCGCCTGAGGGCAGGGGATACTCGGTTGGGCAGTGTCTTAAAGGATGTGTCAGGCGCCGTAACCGGTCCGCGACGTTTATAAAAGGGGAATATTTAAGGGGTGATAGAGGGTTTGTAGTAAAAATGTTCATGACCCACCTGTGGTTTCTGGTCAGAGGTGGGGTGTTAGGCAAGGTGGATTTGAACTGGATCTGAGGCACAGTGGTCCCCCATATGGTCCAACCCCGGCAGATGCGCTTAGTTAAACCCTCAAACCAATGCCTAGCTAGTACAGGAGTACAAGCTGTCTCCAGGGTCTTGTTAAAAAGTAGCCTTAAGCACAGGTACAGAAGGAGACAGGCGTTTAGCCAAGTCCAGAAATGCCTGCACTGAGCTTTCCGTGGGCATGGCGAACAGTGATTGGTGGTTAATAGCTGATCTTTGATGGCCCGCCTGTTTTGGTCAGGTGAGTCATCGGTGATGGATTTAACGGATGGTGGGGGCGGAGCTTAGGCCTTAAATAGTTGTCTGTCTGTGGGCTGGCGGTCGATCATACAAAATTTAGGCAGTGTCATGTGTGGACGTACCAGAATCTTGCCCCACGTGTCTCTAGCTTTGTCTCCGGGACTGTCAATGCCAGAATTCGCTGGCTAATTAGAAGGTCCTTCAGGCGGTTTAGTTATGCAGGGGGTAGCCAATGTGTACAGCCATCCCGCCACGTCAAGGAAACCCCTTTTGTGGGACAGTCCACTCTAAGTTAAAAACCTTTCACTTGTCAAGTGAAGTAAAGGGGAAAACAAGGCAGAGGGACTGAACCCACCAGTTGAAGCATAGGCCAGACAGGTGGTTTTTTTCAGCTCAAAAGAGGGCGGCCACCCTTATATGACAAGATGCACTAAGAACTAAATGAAAAAACTGGGTCTGAACTGAAAAAGTAAGTTGATGTGTATGCAAAATGTAAATGCATATCAAACACATGACCATTAAACAGAGAAAAAAAAACAAAAACAAATACCCTTAAAATAATCAAAATAAAAATATATTGAAACATGCATGAAGTTGTAATAAAATAATAGAGTATTTGGTAAACAAAATTTGTCAAAAGAATGTACAAGCCATCCCGCCACGTCAAGGAACCTTTGTGGGACGCCTACTCAAATTTATTAAAAACCTTTCCACTTGTAATGACGTAAATTGTGAAAAAGGGGCAGAGGGAATGAACCCCCAGTTGAAGCATAGGCCAAAGGTGGATTTTTCAGTCAAAAGGGGGGGTCACCCTTATATGCACAAGATGCATAAGACTAAATAAAAAAATGGGTTGAACTGAAAAAAGTAAGTTGATGTGTATGCAAAATGTAAATGCATATCAACACATGACCATTAAAAGAGAAAACAAAAAAACAAGAAACAAATATCCTAAAAATAAAACAAAATAAAAATTATTGCAAACATGGATGAAGTTGTAATAATAATAATAAGGGTATTTGGTAAACTAATTTTTGATCAAAAGAATGTACAAGCCATCCCGCCAGTAAGGCAACCCTTTTGGGGCAGTCCTACTCTAATTTTAAAAAAACCTTTTCCACTTGTAAAGTGATGTAAATGTGAACAAGGAGAGGGATGGCCCACGTTGAAGCATAGGCCAGAAGGATGGATTTTTTCAGTAAAAAGCAGGGCGGTCACACCCTTATTGCACAGATGCATAAAAAAACTAAATGAAAAACTGGTCTGAACTAAAAGTAAGTTGATGTGTAGCAAAAAGGGTTGCCTTGACGTTGGCGGGATGGCTTGTACATTCTTTTGATCAAAATTATGTTTACCAAATACCCTTTTTATTTTATTAAACTTCATGCTGTTTTGCAATATATTTTTTATTTTGTTTTATTTTAGGATATTTGTTTCTTGTTTTTTGTTTTCTCTGTTCATGGTCATGTGTTTGATATGCTTACATTTTGCATACCATCAACTTACTTTTTCAGTTCAGACCGTTTTTCATTTTGTTCTTAGGCATCTTGTGGCATATAAGGGTGTGACCGCCCTGCTTTTGAGCTGAAAAATCCATCCTGTCTGGCCTATGCTTCAACTGGTGGGTTCAGTCCCTCTGCCTTGTTCACATTTAGTCACTTGACAAGTGGAAAGGTTTTTAATATTAGAGTAGGACTGTCCCACAAGGGTTGCCTTGACGTGGCGGGATGGCTTGTACATTCTTTTGATCAAATTATGTTTACCAAATTACCCTTATTATTTTATTACAACTTCATGCAGTTTTGCAATTATATTTTTTATTTTGTTTTATTTAGGATATTTGTTTCTTGTTTTTTGTTTTCTCTGTTTAATGGTCATGTGTTTGATATGCTTTACATTTTGCATACACATCAACTTACTTTTTCAGTTCAGACCCAGATTTTCATTTAGTTCTTAGTGCTCTTGTGCATTATAAGGCTACTTTCAATTTGCGCTTGGGCGACCTGCGCCTATCTGCCCCACGGCCGCCGCTAAGCTCCGCCCCCCGGCCGGGCCTCCTACCGGAGGCTTCGCTATGGGCGCATGACGGCGCATGCGGACCCTGTGTACCCTATCTTTATCATTGGGTACGCAGGCGTGCGCAGTATGCGATTGACTGCGCATGCGTCCTTTTTGACGGTGCGCCGAGCGCACTAAAAATGCAACATGCTGCTTTTTGGTGCGCTCGGCGCAGAGTCAAAAGGACGCATGCGCAGTCAATCGCATACTGCGCACGGCCTGCGTACCAATGATATAGATAGGGTACACAGGTCGCATGCGCCGTCATGCGCCCATAGGCGGAGCCGCCGAAGGAGGCGCGGCGGGGGCGGAGCTTAGCGGCGGCCATGCGCAGATAGGCGCAGGTCGCCAGCGCAAATGGTGAAGTAGCCTAAGGGTGTGACCGCCCTGCTTTTGAGCTGAAAAATCCATCCTGTCGGCCTATGCTTCAACTGGTGGGTTCAGTCCCTCTGCCTTGTTCACATTTAGTCACTTGACAAGTGGAAAGGTTTTTAATATTAGGTAGGACTGTCCCCACAAAGGGTTGCCTTGACGTGGCGGGATGGCTTGTACTTTCTTTTGATCAAAATTATGTTTACCAAATACCCTTATTATTATTATTACAACTTCATGCATGTTTTGCAATATATTTTTTATTTTGTTTTATTTTAGGTATTTGTTTCTTGTTTTTTGTTTTCTCTGTTTAATGGTCATGTGTTTGATTATGCATTTCATTTTGCATACACATCAACTTACTTTTCAGTTCAGACCCAGTTTCTCTGCCTTGTTCCATTTACGTCACTGACAAGTGGAAAGGTTTTTAATATTAGAGTAGGTCTGTCCCACAAAGGGTTGACTTGACGTGGGGGGATGGCTTGTAACATTCTTTTGATCAAAATTAGTTTACCAAATACCCTTATTATTATTATTATTATTACACTCATGCATGTTTTGCATTATATTTTTATTTTGTTTTAATTTGGATATTTGTTCTTGTTTTTTGTTTTCTCTGTTTAACCCCTTAACGACCAAGCCATTTTTGTAGGTTAAGACCAGGCCAATTTTTACAATTCTGACCACTGTCTCTTTTTGAGGTTATAACTCTGGAACGCTTCAACGGATTCTTGGCGATTCTGAGACTGTTTTCTCGAGACAATATTGTACTTCATGATTATGGTAAATTTCTTCAATATAACTTGGTTTATTTATGAAAAAAACGGAAATATGGCAAAAATTTTGAAAAATTTTGCAATTTTCAAACTTTTAATTTTTATGCATTAAATCAGAGAGATATGTCACAAAAATTAGTTAATAATATAACATTTCCCACAGTCTACTTTACATCAGCACAATTTTGGAACCAAAATTTTTTTTGTTAGGAAGTTATAAGTGTTAAAAGTTGACCAGCAATTTCTCATTTTTCCAACAAAATTTACAAAAATCATTTTTTTTAGGGGCCACCACATTTGAAGTGAATTTGAGGGGTCAATATGACAGAAAATACCCAAAGTGACACCATTCTAAAAACTGCACCCCTCAACGTGTTCAAAGCACATTCAAGAAGTTTATTAACCCCTTTTGGTACTTCACAAGAATTGAAGCAATTTTGGAAGGAAAAAATTAACATTTAACTTTTTTTCCCAAAATTTTTTCTTTCGACACAAATTTTTTAAAATTTTGTCAAGGGTAAACAGTAGAAAATGAACCACAATATTTTGTACAATTTTTCCTGAGTACAGCGATACCCCATGTGTGGGGGTAAACCATATTTGGGTGCATGGCAGAGCTCGGAAGGGAAGCAGCGCCATTTTACTTTTTTGGCTGGAATTGAGATTGGACGCCATGTCGCATTTGGAGAGTCCCTGTGTGCCTAAAACAGTGAAAAACCCCCACAAGTGACCCCATTTTGGAAACTAGACCCCCCAAGTAAACTTATCTAAATGTGTAGTGGAGAGCTTTTTAACCCCAAAGGGGTTCACAGAAGGTTATAACGTTTGAGCCGTAAAATTAAAAAATCATATTTTTTCCACAAAAATTATCTTTTCATCCCAATTTTTATTTTCCAAAGGATAAAAGGACCCCAAAAGTTATTGTGCATTAGTCCTGAGTACGCTGATACCCCATATGTGGGGGTAAACACTATTTGGGTGCATGGCAGAGCTCGGAAGGGAAGCAGTGCCATTTGACTTTTTTGGCTGGAATTGAGATTGACGCCATTTTCGCATTTGGAGAGCCCCTGTGTGCCTAAACAGTGGAAACCCCCCACAAGTAACCCCATTTGGAAACTAGACCCCCCAAGGAAATTATCTAGATGTGTAGTGAGAGCTTTGAACCCCCAAGGGCTTCACAGAAGGTTATAACGTAGAGCCGTAAAATTAAAAAATCATATTTTTTCCACAAAAATGATCTTTTCATCCCAATTTTTATTTTCCAAAGGATAAAAGACCCCAAAAGTTATTGTCCAATTAGTCCTGAGTACGCTGATACCCCATATGTGGGGGTAAACCACTATTTGGGTGCATGGCAGAGCTCGGAAGGGAAGCAGCGCCATTTGACTTTTTTGGCTGGAATTGAGATTGGACGCCATGTCGTATTTGGAGAGCCCCTGTGTGCCTAAACAGTGGAAACCCCCCACAAGTAACCCCATTTTGGAAACTAGACCCCCAAAGGAACTTATCTAGATGTGTGGTGAGAGCTTTGAACCCCAAGGGCTTCACAGAAGGTTATAACGTAGAGCCGTAAAATTAAAAAATCATATTTTTTCCACAAAATTATCTTTTCACCAATTTTTATTTTCCAAAGGATAAAGGACCCCAAAAGTTATTGTGCAATTAGTCCTGAGTACGCTGATACCCCATAGTGGGGGTAAACACTATTTGGGTGCATGGCAGAGCTCGAAAGGGAGCAGCGCCATTTGACTTTTTTGGCTGGAATTTGAGATTGGACGCCATGTCGCATTTGGAGAGCCCCTGTGTGCTAAACAGTGGAAACCCCCACAAGTAACCCCATTTTGGAAACTAGACCCCCCAAGGAACTTATCTAGTGTGTAGTGAGAGCTTTGAACCCCCAAGGGCTTCACAGAAGGTTATAACGTAGAGCCGTAAAATTAAAAAATCATATTTTTTCCACAAAAATGATCTTTTCATCCCAATTTTTATTTTCCAAAGGATAAAAGGACCCAAAAGTTATTGTCCAATTAGTCTGAGTACGCTGATACCCCATATGTGGGGGGAAACACTATTTGGGTGCATGGGAGCTGGGGAAAGGGAAGCAGCGCCATTTTACTTTTTTGGCTGGAATTTGAGATGGACGCCATGTCGTATTTGGAGAGCCCCCGTGTGCCTAAACAGTGGGGAAACCCCACAAGTAACCCATTTTGGAACTAGACCCCCAAAGGAACTTTCTAGATGTGTGGTGAGAGCTTTGAACCCCAAGGGCTTCACAGAAGGTTATAACGTAGAGCTGTAAAATTAAAAAATCATTCTTTTCCCTAAATGATCTTTCCACCCCCAAAATTTTTTTTTTCCAAAGGTAAAAGGACCCCAAAAGTTATTGTCAATTTGTCTGAGTCGCTTTTACCGATTTGTGGGGGTAAAACCACTATTTGGGGCATGGCGAGCTTGGAAAGGGAAGCAGGCCTTTGACTTTTTGGCTGGAATTGGTTGGCGCCTGTCGCATTTGGGGGGTCCTGTGTGCCTAAAAAGTGGAAACCCCCAAAGGACCCTTTTGGAAACTAGCCCCCAAGGAACTTTTAGATGTTGTGGTGAAAGCTTTGAACCCCCAAGGGCTTCACAGAAAGGTTATAACGTAGAGCAGTAAAAATTAAAAAATATTCTTTTCACAAAAAAGATCTTTCCACCCCCAATTGATTTTCCAAAGGGTAACAGGACCCCAAAAAATTATTGTGCAATTTGTCCTGGTACGTGATCCATATGGGGGGTAACCACTATTTTGACGCTGGGGAGAGGAAAGGGAAGGAGCGCTTTTTAAAATGCAGATTTTGATGGAAAGGTCTGGGGGTCATGTCAGTTTGGAAAGCCCCTGATTGCCTAAACAGTAGAAACCCCCCACAAGGACTCCATTTTGGGAACAGACCCCCAAGGAATTAAATTTGTGGTGGTGAGCACTTTTTGAACCCAGGTTCAAGAAGTTTATAACGTAAGCCGTGAAAATAAAAATATCTATTTTTTTTCCACAAAAATAATCTTTTTGCCCAAATTTTTATTTTTTAAGGGTAAAGGAGAAATAGGACCCCCAAAAGCTTTTGTGATTTGTCCTGAGTACCGAAATCCCATATGTGGGGGGGAACCCACTTTTTGGCTGGCAGAGTCGGAAGGGAAGGGAGCACCTTTTTAAATGCGATTTTGTGGAATGGTCTGCGGGTGTCATGTCACATTTGGAAGCCCTGAGTGCCTAAACAGTAGAAACCCCCACAGTGACTCCATTTTTTGGAAATGACCCCCCCAAGGAACTTATCTAGATTGTGTGGTGGCACGTTGAACCCCAAGGGCTTCACAGGTTTATAACGTGAGCGTGAAATAAAAATATCATTTTTTTTCCACAAAAATAATCTTTTTCCCCCAAATTTTTATTTTTCTAAGGGTAACAGGAAAAATAGGACCCCAAAGCTTTGTGCATTTTGTCCTGAGTACGCTGATACCCAATGTGGGGGGAACCACTGTGTCGCCTTACTCGATCTTTGGGAGGCACAATAAAACAAATCCACAAAAGGGAAAATTGGTTTTCTTTTTTGCGCCGTTCCTCGTGCGGTATTAGTGATTAGGCGACTTTATTCCTGGATCGGTGCGATTACAGCATCCCGATTTATACTTTTTTTCTTTTAGCTTCTGTCACACACTAAAAGTGCTTTTTTTTGGAATAAATTTTTTGTAAGAAATTTTTTGCATCGCCGTATTTTGAGAGCTAAAATTTTTTCCATATTTCGCCCGACAGAGGGTTATTTGGGGCTTATTTTTGCGGGACGGGTGACGTTTTTTATTGGTACCTTTAGGCAATAACGTTTTTATCGTTTCTTTCCGATTTTTGTGGAATCAGAATGAAAAAAACCAGCAATTCAGGAATTGTTTTTTTTTTTTTTTTTTTTCCCTCGTTCGTGTGTGGTAAAATTGACAAGCAGCTTTTTCTTGGGTACTATGGTTCGGCGATTCCTCATTTATATTTTTTTTTTTTTTTTGGCGTTTTTTTACAAAATAAAAAATTTTATAGAAAAAATAATTTTTTTTTGATCGTTTTTCGCGAGCTATAAACTTTTTTTTTTTTTTCGCTGATGATGCTGATAGCGGCTTGTTTTTTGCGGGAAAAGATTAGTTTTCAGCGGACCATGATTTTTTATATCTGACTTTTGATGGTTGTTATTGCATTTTTCAAGGGTTAAATGATACCGCTTGGAAAAAGTATAATTTACTACTTTTTTGTGTTTTTTTTTTACGGCTTTCACTGAAGGGGGTTAACTAGGGTTCGCTTTTATAGATGGGATTTTACGGACGGGGGCGATACCTAAATGTGTTGTTTTTTGTTTTTTATTTTTTTTATTAATAAAATTTGTTTTTTTAGGGGATTTTTTTTAAATTATTTTTTTAATATTTTTTTTTACAATTTTTTAAAAAAATGATTTTTTTTAACTTATCCCTTTATGGGACTTTCACTTTTTTTACTTTTTTTGAGTTAAATGCTTGCAAGCTCGGCATTGCAATGATTGCCTATGGGGAAAGCTGCTGTGACATGATCACAGAGCTTCCCGTAGCTAGATGACCCCCCCGGGTCATCAAGGCAGAGTCAGGCCTGCAAATTACATTGCGGTGGCGCTGATCTGAGGCAGAGGGAGCTCCCGACTCTGCCCCCCCCCTGAGCTCTGTGGGGTTTTTTAAATTAGAGTAGGACTGTCCCACAAGGGTTCCTTGACGTGGGGGATGGCTTTTACATTTTTTGATCAAAATTATGTTTACCAATACCCTTTTATTATTATTACAACTTCTGCTGTTTTTGCAATATTTTTTTTATTTTTTTTTAATTTTAGGATATTTGTTTCTTTTTTCTCTGTTTAATGGTCATGTGTTTGATATGCATTTACATTTGATACACATCAACTTACTTTTTCAGTTCAGACCCAGTTTTTCAGTGCCAAAAGGGCGCGTCTTGCTCGAAAATGGGTAGTATACACCCTGAGCAGACTGTGGGGGCGAACCTGGGCATTCGCCCAAAATGAGTCTCACGCCGGCTGGTAGCAAGTACGCCTGGGTTTGTCGCACGCATTCCTGGGCTGGCACGTGTTTTTGTGCGTAAAAAGGGCTATGTCTATACCGCTTGCAGCACTAGTGCAAACCAAATGCTGGCAAGTGGCTTCTGTGCCATTAAACAGGGCTACATTACGCCAGTTGATAGCAATCTCCCCTTGACGTTGATGGGTAGTGTCAATTCTACATCTCCCTGTGTGAAGTAACACGGCGAAATTAATATATTTCTGTTGTCGTTTTACCTCATACCTAAGGGGTGTTGCGCAGTGACTAAACTGCACGCGGACCCCCCCGGGTTCGGTTGCAATCCAAAATTTAATAAGTTGTTGCAACCGAGTTCTTTTAAAAATATTGATGCCGGGGTTAGCCAACATGGCTGACATCAGCAGACGCGTACGTTCAGAATAGAGGCCAATTAGGTCACTGGGGCAGGCGCTCCCGGGTTTTGTTCACTGCCGTAGCTTTTAAGAGCTGCACAAGCAGCCAGCTCGTAAAAAATGCTGCGACAGTGCTGAGTTTCGTTACCCGTTTTGACCCCGGGAAAAAATTTTGGTGCCAGTTTAAAACCTACAGAGGGTTTATTAATTTATGCTCCATTCAGTTAGAAATGATGGATCCGATTTCCCTCCGAAAGGGCTAAAGGGGGTTTTTTTCATTCATTTTTCCTGCAAGCTTTGGGAGGGCACTCCTTTGTGGGAAAGGAAAAGATCCGGTAATGGCTAATGGGGTTCTTTTCTTAGAACCTTAAAAAGTGTGTTCCCAGCCTCCGGTTACAAGATAGGCTCTTAAGCTTCTTACATTAGAAATGTTTGACCCGGCCAGTCACTTTTGTGTCCAGTTCGAACAGGATTGGTCTGAAACTGTCGCTAATCCCGGTGTTTGGAAAGGTCTGAGGGCATATAAAAATGTCTAGCTACCCGGGTGTTTCCCAAATTCTGGAGAGTTAATGACTCTTGCCAACCGAAATAGATTTCTCATGCAGAAAGCAAGTTGGAGCTGGAGGTCTCTAAACCTCGGTTCCAGTTGGACCTTCATTTTCTAAACCAATTTTCGAAAACCCCGGTTCCCGTACGGAACCTGAGCCTATGGATATTTTCCCTGATGGAAATCGTCCCCCCCTCCCATCCTACACATCACTTGGAGTACCCCAGTACCAGGGTTCCAAGAAGACGGGGAACGAGAGTGTCTAACCACCATTAGAGGAGCTGTGTTAGATTCAGGGCCTCTACCTCCAAACTAATATACAGTTATATGAAAAATTTGGGCACCCCTATTAATTTCTTAAGCTTAATGTTTGATAAAAATTGGTGTTTTTGCAACAGCTATTTCAGTTTGATTTATCTAATAATTTGGGACATAGTTGAGCATTCCGATACCGCAAGTATCGGGTATCGGCCGATATTCGGGTTTATGGGAAAATTCGATTCTTAATTCGATACTTTTTCAATATCGTATAACGGAACGGAAGTTCCCATAATTCTTTGAGAGGCAATGTGATTTTAGTCAGCCAATGAGGAATCATACGAAGTGTGGGCACATCCTGTAATGCTGCGGTCATCTTAACTAATGGCATGGCTGTGATGGTGCTGAAATGATGTCAGAATGCACTATAAAAGGCGCCGCAGCCATTTTAGCGTCACTGTGCTGTGAATTTTTTTCAGATAGGGACAGAACGCTACTCTGCTGGGTCGAGGGGACAGTTAGAGATTGCGATTTAGTGTACTGTGCTGTAGGCAGGCTATCACAACCGCTGTGTAAAGCTTCTTTTGCCTGCATGTTGTTTTTAACAGCTCTGCAAGGTGTGTGTGAGTGCGGTGACGCTGCGTTTGCTCTGCATCCAACGCTGTCTGTAGGCTTGCCACGTGTCACACGACTCTTTTTTTTTTTCTTTAGTGTAATTATAGCTGCTCCATTCAATAGAAATTATAGTTGTGATGCGCTTCCATCCGTATCAATACATTGGTTGCAAACACTATAGAAGTAGACAAAGGAGTAGCCTTTCACAGATTGTGGACAGTTGTGTTTCAGTGTTCACTTCAGTCTGTGTTTTTATTTTTAGTGCAATCACGCTCCAGTTACTTGTTCAAGCACTGCTGCTTGTACTCTGCTGAGCGTGTCTCAGTGGTCATCCTTTTCATTTATCTCCAATTGGTTCTGGTACATTCCATTGTACTTTGCTGAGCGTGTCTCAGTGCCTCATCCTTTTATTTTTCCCAATTGGTGCTTCTCCATTATATTTGAAAAAAATCTAATTATTAGTGTGCGCGCTTCCATCCCTATACAATACATTGGTTGCAAACACCTATAGAAGTAGACAAAGGAGTAGCTTTCCAGATTGTGGACAGTTGTGTTTCAGTGTTCACTGCAGTCTGTGTTTTTTTTTTTTTTTGGTGCACATCACGCTCCAGTTACTTGTTCAAGCACTGCTGCTTGTACTCTGCTGAGCGTGTCTCTGGCTCATCCTTTTATTTATCTCCAATTGGTTCTGCTCCATTCCATTTAAAATCTAATCTTTTAGTGTGACGCGGTTCCATCCGTTTACAATACAAATTTGGGTTTCAAAAAAATTTAAGTAGACAAAGGGGTTGCCTTTCCCAGGATTGGGGGGGAAGTTGTGTTTCGTGTTTCACTGCAGTCTGTGTTTTTTTTTTTTTTGAGTGAAATCCCCGCTCCATTTTCTTGTTCAAGCACTGCTGCTTGTACTCTGCTGAGGGTGTCTCGTGGCTCATCCTTTTCATTTATCTCAATTGGTTCTGCTACATTCCATTTTAAAAAATTAATCTATTTTAAGTGTGGCGCTTCCATCCGTTTTACAATACATTGGTTGCAAAACCATTTAGAAGTAGACAAAGGAGTGCCCTTCCCAGGGTTGTGGACGTTGTGTTTCAGTGTTCACTGCAGTCTGTGTTTTTTTTTTTTTTTGGGGCCATCACGCTCCGGGTTATTGTTCAAGCACTGTGTTGTACTCTGCTGGGCGGTGTTCAGTGGCTCATCTTTTCATTTATCTCCAATGTTTGCTACATTCCATTTAAAAAAAATCTAATCTATAGTGTGCCGCTTCCAATCCGTATACAATCATTGGTTGCAAACACTATAGAAGTAGAAGGGGGTAGCCTTTCCAGTTGTGAATTTTGTGTTTCAGTGTTCACTGCGTCTGTGAGGTATTTTTTTTTTTTTTTTTTTTAAATGCAGATCACGCTCCAATTTAAATTTTTCAACCACCGCTGGTGTATTTGGTAAAATTTTCTTTCACTGGTCTCCCTTTTCATTTTTCAAAAAAAAGGGGTTTCTGCTTTATTTTTTTTAAAATTTTAAAATTTAAATTATTACAGTGCCCCGGGGGTTTCCCTCCGTATACAATAAAATTGGTTTTTCAAAAAATAAAAAAGGTAAAAAACGGGCCTTTCACAGCTATAACCCCGGGGGGTTTTAAATTTTTTTTAAAAAAAAAATATGTTTTTTTAAAATTAAAACAAAAAAAAAGTAATTTTAAAATGGGAAATACCCCAAAACCCCCCAATTTTTTCCCCAATTTTACAGGTGTAATCACCCCCTTTAAAAAACAATGTATTTTTTTTTTTACTTGTTGCTTTTATTTAAAAGCCAAAAAACAAAGGGAAAAAACCTTCGCCTTGCATTTTTTGTAAAATTTTAAAACCCACTTTTCCCCTTTTTCCAACATTGCAGCATTTGAGGCGGGGTTGGGGGGTTGGATTTGTCAAAGTTTGGTTTTGGAAGGTTTTCCCCATCAGCCCCCTTTTTCCAAAGGGGATGCTTTTTTGTTCCCATTTTGGTTAGACTGTGGATATCTGCCATAATTGTCAAATTTTATTTTTTTCAGATTTTTTCCAACACTAAAAAATTAAAAGGGGTTTTAAAATTTGATTTTAAAATTTTTTCGGCTTAGAAATAAGGGTTTTCCCCTGATATCTAGGGTAGCACTACCCTTTTAAAAGTCTTTTTTTTTTAAAGGTGTAGAAAAGGTTTTGCATTTTTTTTGCCGGGCCCACACCCCCGGGGGAACAGCAGGCTTTACTGAACCCACAACACATCATCGTTTTTTGGGGGTTTCTGTGATCCAACACTTGGGGCCCCCGGGTAAGGGGGAGGGTGTGCCTGAGGCCTAGTATGAGATGTTTGAATTTAAAATTTTGAATTTAAAATTTGGAGTTAGCAGCATTAATTTTTGTCAGACACGCAGGGGGGGAACAGGGCCCCGTTACTAACCCCCCACTATAATTTTAGCTTTGTTTTTGGTTGGGGGGAAAACCGCCATTTGAGCAGCATTGGCAGTTTGGGGTCCCCAGGGAGTATAGCCAGGGGTTTTAAAAGAAAAAAATAAAGGAGACAGGAAAAAAACGTTCCAAAACCAGTTATTTAAATTTTTAAAACCGGCCAGGCAATTCAGGCGAAAATAATCCTTTTTAAATTTCAGAAATTTTAAAGCCGTTCTATTTTTAATCGGAGGTAGTGCATGAAAACGGTCTGTTAGAAAAACCCCGGGGGGGCGTAAAGGGGGCGCTCCGATAATACACTGGCAGCGGGGAAAACCCAGAACCTCCATGCATATGGAAAAGCTCTGGCCTTGGTTTCCAGCTTAGAGAACAAACTTAAAATGGGGAAGAGCCATTGGGGAGAACACTGAGAGGGCAAGACATGTGGTTTTCCCCCATCTTGGGGAAATTTGGGGCCCCCTGTGGGGGAGCCGTCTGGATGGTGGGGGCCCATTGGTGGCGCCCCCACAAAATTCCCCGGACATTTTTGGGAACCCCATACGGTTCTTCCCCGGGGGCGAGGCGGGGTTGGGGGCTCCCTCTTGTTGCAGAGCTGCCCCCAACCCCCTCCCCCCACAGAGCTGCTTTGTAAAGCAGTAGCAGCGGGGGCTCTCGGGGGGAATGGACCCCATTGGGGATTCCCCCGTGTGTTGGCCCTTCCCCCGGCATTTTACGCCCCGGGGGTTCAATTTTTGGATGAGGTTTTTTTAAGTTGAACCCGGTTTGGGCGGGGTTTTTCTAGGGGGTGTACCCCTTTTAATCAGACGGGGGTTGGTAATTTTGTTTTGGGGATGCGGCGGTCGTTCTCCCCCACTGCAGCATGAAATCAACCAGGGGCCGGGGGACCCAAAACGGCCCCAAGGGGAAACGTTCCCCCCTCAAGAGGCGTCCTTCCCCGCTGTGCATCCCCACCCCTTTGGGTTTTAAAATAAAAAGGGCTTGTTCCCCCCCCTTGGAGCGATGTCTTTCCTCCATTAAAACCTCCTCATCTCCTCAAAAAGTTTTCAAATACTTTTAAAAAATTTAAAAAAATTTAAAAAATAAAAAAATTTAAAAAACTTTGTATCAAATTCCCCTTTTTCATAGTTTATGGAAAACAAATAGCAATAAAAAGGATAGAAAAAAAATGTACATTATGTGCTTTGAAATACTTTTTAAAAGTTTTTTAATGGTTAAAAAATTAGACAGCGACTCTGGGGTTTAAAATTTTTGATACAGCATGGTACTTTGAAAGTCCTCCACCCCCTTTTTGGGAACCCCCGTTGCCCCCAAAATTTCCAAAGGTAAAAAAATTTGGGACCCTTTCCCCCACCTTTCCCCAAAACCCCCAGGGTTGTGCTTGCAGTGTTTTTTAAAAAAGGGGGAAAAGGGGGACAGTAAAGGGTGACTAGGCTTATTTTCACTCCCCTTTTCCCGTTGATCTTTAAAAAAGCCCAAAAAAGTGGCAGATATCTTCATGAGTTTTTGGGCCCCCATTAAAATGGCAGTGGTGCCCATTCTTATGGGTTTTCCAAATTTAATTCTGGTTTCCCAAAAAAAAGCTCTCCACGGCGGGACCCCCTACATCTCCCCCTTATTTATTTTAAAACGGCCAACCCCCATTTTCTGCACTCTGCAAACGACCTTGACAAAAATCTGACACCTTAACCCCCCACCCCCAAACCCAAAAATTTTTCCCCCCCCCCGGCCCCTTTTCCTTGGAAAAGCTTCCCCAAAAAAAATTGGGGGCTACCCCCAATTTTGGTTTTTTTCAGGCGCTCCCTCAAAAAACATTTTTCACGTGGCCTATCACATTCACAATTTTAAAATAAACTTTTTTGAATTTTTGTGTGTGACCCCCTTCACTTTTCCTGCATCCCTCACCCCAAAAAAGGGGGGGCCTTTTATTGTAAAACCCATTTTTTTTAAAAAACCCCCGTATTTTGGGATTCCCCCACCTCATTTTAGATTGAAAAATTTCCCCAGCAGGGGCGGTGTTTTGCTTTAATTATTGTATTGTTAACGTTGTTACTTTTTGGACTTGTTTTTTAAAAATTTTTTAAAAATTTTTAAAGCTTTTGCGGAATATTATGGCGCTAAAAAAATAAATAATTTATTATTTAAAATTAAAGGGCCCACTCGGAGTGGAAAAGTGTGAAGGCGCAAATTGGGAGTTGATCCCCCTTGAGGGGGCAGCTGTTACTCCTTTATTTTTGGCTCTTGCTCACACAACGCTCCAACATATGTCCCGGGGGTTTTCCCCCTGGTGGGTGGGGTAACATATGATGCGGGGGCATGAGGTTTTTTTTTTTTTGTTTTTCCCAGATTTTAAAATCAGCGATCTGGCCATGCTGGAGGGCAAGTGAGCGCCCCTCTAGGCGGACCTTGTGCAGCAGTGCATCAAGCCCGGATACCCCCTCAAAAAATTTTTGCACGACCAGTTGAGCACATAGGACAGACATGGTATTTGGTGAGGTTGCCAAGGCCAGGGAAAACCCATTTTTGGGGCCTTTTGAAAACCACCCCCGCCCCCCGGGAGATTCTCTTCCAAAAACACCGTCGTCCCCCCCCCTTTGGGGTTTTACGGGGGCTCCTGCTTTTGTGTGGCTAATTTTCCCCCGGAAAATTTAATTTCAGGACGGCCTGTTGACTTTGGACACGGCGGGCCCTTTTTATCGGTCGCTACAGGAAAGTTCAGGGTCCATGTGGGGGAAAAGCCGTGAGGGCCCCCTGCAGCGAAAAATTCTGAGGGGATATGGGGGCAAGGGGAAGGGGAGGTTTTCAATTTTTTAAAAGTTTTTTTTCCTCCCCCTTTGGGGGATTGGGCCCCAAAACCCCCGTACCCCCACTCAAAAACCCAGCCCCGGCTGAAAAAATTTCCCCAAGGGCCCCGTGAGGGAAAAGGTTTGTCCCTGGCCATGGGTGTTGAACCTTTGTTAGGTTTTGTTTCGTTTGCTGGGTCACATGCCTTTTTTTCCCCCCTATTTAGTTTGGCTCGCCCTTCTGGCTTTGCTTGACCCCATTGTATTATCTACTGTTAGCTAGCGGGTGTTGGGCCCCTTAATTGTCAGTTTTTTTTTTTTGGGGGATTTTTTTTAGGATTTCAAGTATTTATTTTTCTGTTTTTTTCCCCATGCTAAAATTTTGTTAGGGGTTTTGTCCATTTTTCCCCAACCCCCCAAAAATTTTTTTGGGGATTACTCCCCGAAAAAAAAGGGTTTCCCCTTTTTAACCTAGATGGGATTTTGGGGGGGTTTTGGTGGGGGGTGGTTTTTCCCCGGGGTTACATTTTGGGATTCAGCTTTTTTGTTTTTGTAGGGAAAAAATTCCTTCTTTCCTTACTGGTTGTAGCAGATAAAAAACAATGGGAGGGCCCCACGCCTCGGTGGTCAGGTGGGCCTTGCTACAAAAGGGCTTTTTTGTAGCGCATGTTTTTTTTTTCCCCCCAAAAATGCTTTTGGGCCCGGGGGCGGTTTCCCCCTAAAAAAAATTTGGTTTGGCCCCTTGTATTGTGGGATGAAAATGTATTAAAATTAGGAAAAATGTCTGTTCCCCCAAACCTGAATCACACATTTCAAGGGACAGGGTTTTTTCAATGCCCCATTCAGCCTGTGCTGTGCAGGGGTTTTCGGAGTATGGGGTCTTTTTTCCATGCCTGGGAAGGGGTGGCCCGTTTTTTTGGGCCCGGGAGGGGGTTTAGGATGACGGGGGCCCTTTTGGGGGTGTGTGTGGAAAAACAGTTTGTCTTGGAAACAGTGGCCCAGGGGTTTTCCAGGGGGACCTTTTGGGGGAAGCAAAAACCCCGCTGTGTGTGAGCCCCGTGAAGAGGCTTCAAAAAAAACCTAAAAATGTGGTTTTCTGCTGTGGTTGGCCCTACATCCCCAGTGTGTCTTTGTAAATCAAAACGTGCTTTTGCCCCCCCCATTTTCCCCCTATTTGTGGTATTGAGGTAAAAGGGCCCCCCTTTTAGCTTTTTTAAAAATTTTTTTTTAAACCCGCTTGCATTTAATTTGCAAAATTTTATGGCAAGTGTGTGAAAAAAGGCCCCCGCAGGGATTTTTGGGAGCGCACGTTTTGATTTTTTGGGAAAAAAAAACTGCTCCAAAAAGGGGGCCAAACTGGAGGCTACGGAAAAAACCCAGTTCCCCCCCCAACTCTCCTCCTGTTTTTTACCGTTGGGAAATTTTTTCCCCCTTTTTTCCCCTTTTATCACAACCCCTTTTTCAAAAGGGCCCCCCCCAGCTTTAACCCCAAAAGTAAGGTTTTTTCAGCCAAATCTATCCACAGTGCAGCCCCCTTTCCCCTTTTCCCCTCATTTCTATCTTTTTTCGGCCAAACCCATGCTGCGCTCGGGAAAAAGACTTTCGAAAAACCCTCTGCACTTTTTTTGTACCCCCACTCCCAAAATCCAAAATTCTCCTCCTTTTTCCCAAAACCTGGAAAAGCTGTCCCCCCAAAAAATTAGGTTTTCCCCCAATTTGAAATTGGTTTTTTAGGGCCCCTTAAAAAAAATTTGTTCGAGCGGGCCCTTTTCCCTTCATAATCAAAAATCATTCTATTGTATTCTTTTGTAACTGTGTGTGTGTCTCAACCCCCCTTACTATCTCCACCTTTTAGCCCCCTTTAAAAGGGGTGGAACATCATTGAAAAGGGCCCCCGGGAAATAAACCCTATACTTTGTTCCCCCCTTTTTATTTTACATTGTAACCCCGTCACGGAAGGGGCGGACTTTTTTTGTTAAAAAATTTTTTTTTTTAAACTTTTTTTACTTATGATTGTGTTCTGAAATGCAAAAAAAGAAAAACCCCTGCGGTCTCGGGGGTTTGGAAAAAAAAAAAAAAAAATTATTTTATTTATTATTTTTTTCCGAGTGCTCCCACCCCTTCCTGTTCCTCATGCCATTTGGGGGTTTTGGGCCCCTCATCATCCCACCCCCCTCTTCCCCCCCTGCTGTTGGGGGGTTCGGCCACACCATGTCAACAAAACCCCTGGCCCCCTGGGTTTTTCAAAATCAAAAAGATGGTTCTGGGTGTGCTCCCCAGGGGAACTGTATCCCCCCCCCTTCTTCATTTTCCAGGGGGGACACAGTTTTGCGCTTAAATGTTTCCCCCCTTTTTAAAAATTTTTAAATTTTGTGCTTGGGGGGCCCTTTTTTGGCCAAGCCTTTTAAATTCGGGGGAACAAAAGGGGCAGACACCCCGTGGTCCTGTAAAAAATCTCAAAACTGGGGGGGAAATTTTCCCCGGCCCCGGGGGAAAGGGGACATTTTGGTTCCCCCAACAGTGCTGGGGCCCCTGAGAGGAGTGGGGGGGCAATTGAACCCCGAAAAATTGGCTGACCCCCCAAACAAAAACGGCTTCAATTTGTTCTTCCCGGCAGGGGGGTCCCCCGAGCCCCTACAAAATTTCGTTTTTAAAAAACCCCCCGGGGGAAAAAATGGTGGATGCTGTGTCACGGGGGGGCCCCCCGCAGCCCCAGAACCCCAAAAGTCCTCTCCGGGGAAGAAACCCCCCGCCCCCCCCCATCCCCCCTGCCTTTTAATCTTGGTAGATTGATAAAAAGTCTGAAAAGTTAAAGGGTTTTTAAAAAGGTGGGGTTTTTTCCGAGAGACTGCAGTGAACACGGCAAAAATTTTTCCTACCCAATGCCCCCTCAGCAGGAAGGCATTTTTGTGCCCCCAAAAAAAAAGGCCCCACAAGCATACATCCATGTCCCCGGGGTTTTTAAAGTATTATAAAAAATTATGAAATTAGTGGGGGCCACTTTATTGGGTTTTAACAGTTTACATCGCCATTCCCTTTTTTTTGGTATCCCTTTTTTCCCCATCTTTATCCTTTTTATCTTCTGTTGTCTTACTTCAAGTCGACAGTCAGCCATAAATACCCCAATTTTACTATGCATTTGCATTTTTTAAAGGGGTTTGTTTTTTTAAAAAAAATATTATTGCCACATATTTGAGTATTTCATGATGGAAATTGTATAATTTTTTATAAAAAATTTTTTAAAATTTCAGAAAATGGTACATTTTAAATATCTCAGATAAATTGTAATGTGATGGGGGTTTTGGTCGCATTCTTGTCCCCCAAAAATTTTAAAAATGGTTTTAATATGTTAATTATCCCATTTTTTGGATTCAGATATGTACTTTTTTGCTTTTATGTACCCCAACCCCATAGCAGATTCCCCTTAAAAAAAATTTTTTTTTGGTTTGCATTGTGTTAACAGGGGTTAAAATAGGGGGTTTTTGTTTGTCAAATTTTTTAAAATTTTCTAGTATTTTTTTTTTAAATTTTTTCATTTATGGGGGGTAAAGGTTTCTTTCTCTTGTTTTTAAAAATAGACATTTAAAATTGACAGGTAACCAAAAGGGAAAAAACTTTTTTTGTATTTAAAAAAACCTCCCCGAAACCCCGGGTCCAACCCGCCGTTGGGGTTGGGGCCCGGGTGCTTTTTTGCACAGGGGAAAAAATTGCTCCTGTTTTTTTGGGGTTTTTGTAAAATCAGCTGGTCCTCGGTTGTTGCCCTTTTGGTCTTTTTCCTTCTGCGCCCCTCCCCGGGGTTCCCCTACGTCAGTGGGTTTTCCGCAGTGCCTTTGGCCCCGGTGCCTCCCCCCTTGGTATCCGAGTTCCCAAAAGGGAAAAAGGTTTGGTCCCCTTTGGGTGCTTTGGAGCACAGGTTTCCTCTGCTTAGTAAAAACCTGTCCCCCTAAAGTCAGCTGGTCCCCGGGGTTTGCCCCTTTGGGTCTTTCCTTTGCCCCTCCCCGGGGTTCCCCTCCCGTCGCTGGTTTCCACAGTGCCCCTTTTGGCCCGGGCCTCCTTTTTGGGTATCCCCGGGTTAGGGGAAAGTTTGTGGTTTTTGGGGTTTTTTGGGACAGGTACCCTGCTTTTTTAACCGTTTTTCCCCGGGGAAAATCAGTGGTACAAGATTGTGCTACAAATACAAATTTTGGAAAAAGAAGGGGACAAGAAAATAAGCAAGATCTAAAAGCGAAGAAAGAAGATAAGACCAAAATGAAAAACAAAAAATTTTTTCTTAAATTCTAAGCAGAAGAAGTAAGCATTTTATGGGGGGAGTTCCCCTTCCCCCCCGTTTTTGGTCCCCGGAAAATGGCCTGGGCGCAGGTAAAAAGAAAAAGGGAACAATTTTTGTTTTAATTTTTAAATTTTTTGTGACAGCAAGAAGGAAAAGGTGAAAAAAAATTATACTTTTTCAGATTACAAAAAACAGGATTTTTCTGTCAAAATAAGAATTTGATGAAAAATTTTTAAGCAAAATTTTGAAAGAATAATAGTTTATAAAAAGAATATGGGGAATGTTAACAAGATGTTTTGCAAAAAGGGGTTTAAAAAAAATTTTTAAAAAGGTGAAGATAAAGAAAAATTTATAAAAAAATGATGCTGCAGAAGATTATGAAGGAGAAATTTTTGGGAAAAAAATTAAAAAAGGGAAGATAAAGGGAAATGGAAGTTGTGTAATTTTCATTTTTGCCAAAAAAGAAAAAAAGGGGTTCAAACATTGTCAATTTCTTAAAAAACCCCAACATCTTTAAAAAAAAAATATTTATGCTTTTCCTTTGTTTGGGGGGTTAAAAAATTTCCCTATGCCCTTTAATTCCCCCAAAAACCTTTTCCCCAAACATTCTAATTTTTCTTTTTTTTTTTTCCTTATGTAAAAATTAACCAAAAAAGGCCCCAAAATGGGGTTTTTTTTAAAATTTCCCCATATTTTGTTTCCCGCCTTACAGGGGGGTTTCCCCAAAAACGGAAAAGGGGTTTTGCCGAAAATTTTTTGTTATCGGCGTTTTCCTTTTCCTTCCCCATACTTTGGATATGGGGAAAAATCGCTAAAACTCTTTTGGGACACGGGAAGTTTCTGCCTTGAAATGAGGTTTAGGGGAAAAAAAGAAAATGTGAAATTTTGATCCAAAAAATTTGACGGGCATAAGTATGGGAATCCCCCGCAAAGTGACATTAATTTTTAAAATAGATCCATCTTTTGCAAAAAAAACAGCCTCTAGTCCCCCTTCCCCGTACCCCTTTTAAAAACCCCTTTTTCCCCTCAGGGGGACAAAATTCCCCTCCATGGGGGCCCGGAAAACCAATTTTCCCCGGGGGGCGGAAGTACTTTTTGGGCGATCAGCTGCGCCCCCGGAGGGAGGCAGCTGATCGCGGCCGGGTTTTCCCTGTTTTTATCAAAAATGCCCCCCGGGATATGTGTAGGAGCGGTCAGGGGGCCGCCCCCGGGCCCCTTTAAACCCCCTTTTGGCCCCGCGATCAAAAAATGATCGCGGTGTCCCGGGGGGGGAAAGGGGAGGATCGCGCGGGGAAAGGGGGGTCCCTGCGCGTCCCTTTTAGAACCCCAGAAAGCGGATGTTTTCCCCCTGTTCGAGCGTCCTTTCCCCCTCCAGGCCCCCCGGCCCAAAATGGCCCCGGGGCCTGCAGGGGGGCGGCTTCCTCAGTGCCTGCTGAGAGCAACGTGAGGAAGCCTGCAGCGAAAACCAGGCGATCGTGGTGTGACCGGTGCTGTGCACACTGTCCCACAAGCCCCTCTTGCTAAAATTTTGGGGGTTTTTCCCCCCGGGGGGAAAGTAAAAAAGTAAAAAAAATTTTAAAAAAAAAGTGGTTTTAAAAAAAATCAAAAAAAAAAAAAAAAATATTAACCAATAAATTCCCAATTTTTCCCCTAAAAAAAAAAAAAAAATAAACATATTTTTTGGATCCGCGTCCCCAACGACCCCCCCTAAAAAATGTCCCACTAGTTAACCCTTTTATTGAAAAACCCCCTTTTTAAAAAAAAAAACTAAAAAAAAAAAATTAAAAACTTTATCATATAACCTGAACCCCCCCAAAAGGGAAAAACACGCGGGGAAAAATTTTGGGATAAATTTTAAAGGGGCCCCCCGGAAAAAAAGGGAAACTTGTCCCCCAAAAAAAAAGCTTTTTACAGCATAAAAAGCCCCAAAAAAAAAAAAAAGTTATTGTGCAGAATAAAAAGTTTTAAAAATTTTAAAATTTTTTATATAAAATTTTTTTATTTCTATAAAAAAAGCCAAAAAATTAAAAAAAAATATTAATGGGGGGAAACACCGTAAAGTTTTGACCCCCAAAAATAAAATGCTTTTTAATTTTACCCAAATTTTGGAACGGTATAAAGCCTCCCCCAAAAAAAATTATGAATTTTTGATTTTTGTTCCCCTTTAACCCCCCAAAAAAGAAAAAAAAAACGATCAAAAAATTTTACGTGGTCATAATTGGGCCAATAAAACGTCACCTTCCCCCCGCAAAAAAAAAAAACCCCCCATGACTCTGTTGGGGGCCCAAAAATTTTAAAAAATTTTTGGGGCTAAAAATGGGGTGATGCAAAAAAATATTTTTGCAAAAAAAAACGTTTTTTTTAGCGGACAGCCCCCCCAAAAAACAAAAAAACCCCTTAATTAGTAAAAAAACCCCTTTTTTAACCCTTTTTTTAGGGAAAAAAAAAAATTTTAAAATTTTAAAAAAATATTTATTTCCCCTTTTCCTTAGGGTTAGGGTTTCCCAAAAAAAGGGTTTTGGGGGTTGGGTTTTGGGCTAATGTTAGGGGTTTGGGTTAGGGGTTTGGGTTTTTGGGTTAGGGGGTGTTAGGGTTAGGTTTGTGGTTGGGTTGGGGGTATGGTTAGGGGTTTTTTTGGGGTTTTTGGGGTTGGGGAAATTTTAATTGGGGGGTTTTTTCGGGGTTTTTGGGAAAAATTGGGGCTCTCCAAAATTTTGGGGGTGGCGGCCCCATCTCAATTCCAGCCAATTCTGCGTTGAAAAAAACAAACGGGTTTTTCCTTCTTTCTGGGGGTTGCCAAGGCCCAAAGGAGTTGGGCCCCCCCCCAAAAAGGGGTATCAGCGTTTTTCTGGCCACAAAAGGTTTTTGGCTTTTTTCCTATTTTTCTGTTACCCTTTTGGGGAAATAAAATTTTTTGGGGGGGGGGAAAAAAAAAATTTTTGTTTTAAAAAAAAAAAAAGTTTTTTTTTTTACACCTGTACCTTAAAAAATTCTGTGAACCCCCTTTTGGGTTAAAAATGCCCAAACACTTTTAGATAAGTTCCTTGTGGGGTCGTTTTTTCCAAAAAAGGGGTCACTTGTGGGGGGTTTTCCCCTTTTTTGGGCATTGGGGCCCTTCCCAAAAAAGGGGGGAAATGACCCCCCCAGCCCCCTTCCATCAAAGTTTGCATCCAAAACGTCACTTTTTCCCTTCCCCACCCCCCAAAATTTTTAACCCCCCCGTAGTTTTCTAAAATATTGGGTATCAGCGTTTCAGGACAAATTGGACAAACAAATTTTGGGGCCCCAATTTTTGTTGCCATTGTAAAATTTTAAATTTTTGGGGGAAAAAAAAAAATTTTTTTTTAAAAAAAAAAAAAAGGTTTTTTTTTTTTACGGTGAACTTTAAAAACTTCTGTAAAACCCCCTTGGGGTTAAAAAGGTCCCAAAAATTTTGATAATTTTCCTTTGGGGTTTTTTTTAAAAGGGGGCATTTGGGGGGGGGTTTTTTCCCCTTTTTAAAGGGCACGGGGTCTCCAAAGGGGACAGGGCCCCCCCGCCCCTTTCCTAAAAAACTGAACCAAAAGCCCCAAAAATTCCCCCTTGGGGGCCCCCCACGTGGCCATAAAAGTTTTTCCCCCCAAATTTTTTGGGATCAGGATTTTGGGGAAAAAGGGCAAAAAATTTTCCCGGGCCAAATTTTTCCCCGTTACCTTTGAAAAAAAATATTGGGGGCAAAAAATCTTTTTTTTAAAAAAAAAAAAAAAATTTTTTATTTTAGGGGTTTCGTTATAAACTTCTGTGAAGCATTTGGGGGGTTAAAAATGCTCACCACATATCTAAAAAAATTCCCTTAGGGGTCTTTTTCCCCAAAAGGGGTCATTTGTGGGGGTTTTTTACTGTTTACCCCGATCAGGAGCTTCCAAACACGACATGGCATCCGAAAAATTTTTTTAAAAAAATCAAAGGCGCCCCCCCCCCTTTAAACTTGCCTTGCCCCCCAAAAGTTTTACCCCCCATAGGGGGGACCCCGCGAAATCGGGGGAAAATTTTTCCCCCAAAATTTTTTGGGTCTTGCCCCCGGGAAAAAAAAAATTGGGGGGGGGAAAAAAACAAATTTGTGGAAAAAATTATTTTTTTTTTTTAATTTTAAAAGGCTTACTTTAAAAAAAAAGTGGAAGCACTTGGGGGTTAAATTGCCCCAAAAAAGATCTAGTAAGTTCCTTTTGGGGGTTTGTTTCCCCAAAGGGGGGCCCTTGTGGGGGTTTCCACTGTTTTTGGGGGCCCCCAGGGACTCTCCAAAAAAACAACATGGGGTCCAATTTTTAATTCCCCCCCAAAATTTGGTTGGGGGAAATAAAACAAATTTTGGGCTCCTTTTCCCGGGGTTTTTGGTATGTGGGGGCACTACAAACGGGACATGACCCCCTTTTAAAGTTTGCATTCCCCAAAAGTTACTGTTCCTTTTTAAGCCCCCCATGCGCCCCCAAAAAAAATTTTCCCCCCCCAAAAAATGGGGTATCAGCGTATCAGGACAAATTGGGACAACAACTTTTGGGCGTTTTCCAATTTCCTTGGGAAAAAAAAAAAAATTTAGACCAAAAAATATTTTTTGGGCAAATTGTTGTTTTTTTTTTTAAACCCCGGGATTAAAATTTTTGAAACCTTTTTTGGGGGTTAAAGTCCCACGATCTGATAAGGGGTTTCCTTTTGGGGGGTTTGCTTCCCCCCAAAAAAAAGGGACTTGTGGGGGGTTTCCCCCGTTTAGGTGCATCAGGGGCTCTCCCAAAAATTTAAAATTGGCGGCCAAAAAACCTATTTGCCAAAATTTTGTTTGAAAAAATTTAAAAAAGGCCCCTCCTTCCCCCCTTTTAGCTCTGCCCGGGGGTTTCCCAACAGTAAAATTTTCCCCCAAATAGGGTAAAATTTGGGTTTTTCCCCGGGGAAAATTTTACAAAAAATTTATCTGCCATTTTTCCTTTTTTTACCCCTTTGAAAATTTTAAAAAAATTTGGTAAAGATCAAAATTTTTGGGGCTAAAAAGTTAAATATTTAAAATTTTTTCCTTCCCCCTTGCTTTTGCTCCTGTTTTAAACCCCCCAAAAGGGTTTTTAAATTCTTGAATGTGGTTTTGGTACCCCTTAAAAGGGGCAGTTTTTAGAAAGGTTTCAAAATTTTGGGGGGTTTTTTGCTTTAATAGACCCCCAAAGTGACTTCAATTTTTGGGGGGGCCCTTTAAAAAAAAGGTTTGGAATTTTTTTGTAAAAATGAGAAACCCTGGTCAAAATTTTTAACCCTTTTTAATTTCCTTTCCAAAAAAAAAAATTTTGGGGTTTTAAAATTGGCTGATGTAAAAAAGCATGTGGGAAAAATTTTTTTTCTTAAAAAATTTGTGTGAACCCCTTTTTCTCTGTTTTTTTAAGGAAAAAAAAAATTCAAAAATTTTTAAAACAAAATTTTCAAAATTTTTTCCCTTTTTGCGTTTTTTTTTTAAAAAAAAAAGTAAAGTATTTCGGGGAAGGGGAAAATTTTCCACTATCGTGAAGTAAAAAAATGTAAAAAGAAAAACATTTCAGAAAAGCCCGAAATTCCCCTTTAAAAAATTCCCCAGTTATAACCTATAAAGGCAGTGGTGAATTGTAAAAATTGGCCGGTCATTAACGTGGGGAAAACCAAAACCCTTGGGGGGGGGAAGGGGGGTTTAAGGTTCCTGGATTCCCCGGGAAGGGGTTTTTTTTCCATTTCTTTACAAAAAAATTCCGTTAGTTAATTTTGATGGTGCCGGGCCTGGGGCCCTCTTCAAATGATCCCAAAGAGTTCAATGATTTTCAGGTTTTTGGGGGGGGGGAAGGGGGCCTTTTTTTGGGAAAATTGTAAAAATTTTTCCCCCGCATGAATGCCCCCGGTGTTTGGACGGTGTTTTGGATCATTGTCTTGCTTAAATCCATCCGCCGTAATTCAATTTGCACGATTCTTAACTTTTTGTCAAGAATTGCTGATATGAGGGAAACCCCCTGCGTCCCAAAACTTTAAAAGATTCCCGGTGCGGATTGGCCCACCCCCAAGCATGATGAATAGTGTTGAGATTCAAAAACCAAAGTAGGGGATCCCCCCGTATTCGGTTATCGGATTCCGATTTTTTAATTCGATATTTTTTCCTTTGTATCCGGAATCGGAAGTTCCCATAATTCTTTGGGGGCAATGTTTTTTAGTCCCCCAATGAGGAATCTACAAGTGTGGGCCCCTGTAATGATGCGGTCATTTAAAAAATGGCAGGCTGTGATTGGGCTAAATGATGTCGAATGCCTTAAAAGGCGCCCCCCCATTTTAGCGTACTGTGCTGTGAACTCTTTTTGGGGCAGAAGTGCTGTGCTGACTCTGAGGGACATTTGATATTGCGTTTTGTGTTATGTGTTGAGGCAGGTAGTTTACCAACGGTGTAAACTTCATTTTCCCTGTTTTTTTAAAGCCTGTGAAAAGGGTGTGTGTGACAGTGCAGGTGACGCTGCAGTTTGCTCTGCATCCCGCGTTTTTTGGCATTTGCCGTGTACTTTTTTTTTTTTTTTTTTATTTTATTAGTGGAAATTGGGGCAGCCTTATATTAAAAAAAATCAAATTTTTTGTGAGTGCTTCATCCTTCCCAAACATTGGTTGCAAAAAATATAGAAAAAACGAAAAGGGTTTTTTTAAAATTTGGACAGTTGGTTTCGTGTTCCTTACCTGGTTTTTTATTTTTTTTTGTGAGATCCGCTTCCGTTACATGTTAAGCACTGTGGTTTACTTGCTGAGCGTGTTAGTGGCTCATCCTTTTTTTTTTTCCCAATTGGTTTGCTACTTCCCTTTTTTAAAAAATTACTTTGTGTGACGGCCCTTTTTCCCTCCGTTACAAACTTGGTTGCAAAAAATATAGAAGTACAGAAAGGAGTTTTCCAAAATTTTGGGGAAATTGTTTTTTAGTGTTCATTCAGTCTGTGTTTTTATTTTTTTAGTGAGATCCGCTCCCGTTAATGTTCAAGCACTGGCTTGACTCTGCGAGGGCTAGTGGTCATCCTTTTATTTTTCCAATTTGGTTTGTAATTCCATTTAAAATAAATTAATTATTTTGTGGGTTCCCATCGTATCAAAAATTGGTTGCAAAAAATATAAAGTAAAAAGGGCTTTTCACAGTTGTGGAAGTTGTGTTTTGGTTTTATTCGTCTGTGTTTTTTACTTTTTTTTGTGGTCACGCTCCGTTACTTTTTAAGCACGTGCTTGTCTCTGTGAGGTGTCTAGGGCCTCCTTTATTTATTCCCCCTTTTGGTTTGACTTCCTTTAAAATAATTAAACTATTGTGTGGGCTTTTCCCCCCGTTACAAACATTGGTTTCTAATTTGTAGGATAGTCGCATGCAACGGTCTGTTGACCCACCTGCGCGTAAAGACCGCTCGATAAACACGCCAGAGATCAAGCCAGCACCTCCCAAGATCTGCAAAGCTCGGGCAGGGCCCCAGCTTAGAAAAAAAATTTGAATGGGGAAGGCCATCTGGAGTACATGAGAGGGCAAGACATGTAGCTGTCCCTTTAGGAAAATGTTGCCCCCTGTGATGGACCCGTCTCGGTGGTGTAGACATTGGTGGCGCTCCCAAAAAAACTTGACACTTTTTGGAATACTGTTTTCCCCTGGCAGGGGCGTGTTTGGGGCCCCCTTTGTTGCAGAGCTGTCTCCACTGCCTCGAGCACGATGTTTTAAAAATCAGTGCAGCGCGTGCTCTCGGCTGGAATGGAGAATTTTGGATTGCACAGTGTGTCTTGGGATTCCCCCATTTTTTCCCCCCGGTTTAACGGTGTGATGAGGCTTAGTAAGTTGTCCGGGGTAGCGAGGGTTAGGAGGGTGTACACCCCTAATCAGCGTGGTGTGAATGTGTTCGTTTGGGGGGGTCTTTTTGCCCCCTGCAGCATGAAATCAAATGTGCTGCAGATCCCAATGGCCAAAAAACGTTGTCCCCCGCCCAAAAGGGTCTCTCCGCTGTGGCATCCCCACCCCTTTGGGCTACATATGATTGGCATTTTCTACTCCCCCTTTGGAGCTTTTCTTCCCCCTCCTTTTTCCCCCCTCTTTTCCTCACAAAAATCTTCAAATACATTAATTTTCAAAATTTAAAAATCAAAAATTTAAAACTTTGTACATAAATTCTTAACATCAGTTTTGGAAACACAAAAAGCATTACAAAAAAAGGTTTGAAAAAATGTCTTATTGCTTTTTAAAAAACATTAAAAGTTTGTAAGGTTTTGAAAATATGCAGCACTCTGGAGGTTCATTGTTGATACGCATGGTACTTTTAAAATCCCCCAGCCCTTTTTTGAGGAACCGTTTCCCTGTGTCCCGAGGGGATGGGAATTGTGACTCCCATCCCCCATCTTCCAAAACTATGCCTTAGTGCTTGCAGGTTTTTTGAAGCAGGCAGATAAGGGGGACAGTCAGGGGGACTAGTGCTCTTGCACTGCCCTCCCCGTTGATATCAAAAAGCACGCAAAACGTGGCAGATATCCCTTATAGAGTTATTCGCCACTCATTACATGGCAGTGGCTGCCATTATTTAGGATCCCAATCTAATTTTGGTTTCACCAACATAGCTCCCACAGGAGCACCCCCTAATTCTCCCTTTTTTATTTATGGCTAACGACTGCTGACTCTGCAAACGACCTTCGATAAACCCCTGCCTAAACGTACCTCCCCCCCAACCAAGACTTCACCCGCGCTGCGCCAAAAACTCTGGGAAAGTCTCCCCAAAGAAAATTAGGATACGCAATTTGGGGTTTCAGGCTCCCTAAAAAAACATTTTCCCGTGGCCTATCATTTTACTTCAAAGTATTCTAGTGTAATTTGTGTGTGTAGCCTTCTATTCATGATCCCCCCTTCCTTAAATGGTGGACATATTGTAAAAAACCCTTGTATATAAACACTGTACTTTTTATCTCCACACTCATTGTTTGATTGTAAGCTTTCCCAGCAGGGCGGCTTGATTTTGCTTTTATTATTGTATTGTTAACGTTGTTACTTTGCTGTGTTTTTAAAGTTAAACTGTAAAACATGCGGGGAAAATTATGGCGCTATATAAATAAATAATATTTTATTTTATTTTGGGCCACTCAGTAGTGGTGAAGTGTGAAAGCCCCAAAATTTGGGGTTTCTGCGCCGTGCAGCTGTACTCCTTATGTTGGCTGTGCTCACAAACCCCTCCAACTATGTAAGAGGGGAAATTCCCCCTGGGGGGTCGCACATATAATCGTGTTCATGAAGGGAAATCTGCGTTGCAGAGCTGCAAACAGCGATCTGGCCCTGTGGAAAGTCGCAAGGAGGCCTTAGGCGGGCCTTGTGCGCAGTGCATCAAGATTGGATGTCCCCCAAAAAACTCGCACGACCCAAGTTTGGGCCCCCAGGGCAGACATGGTATGTGATGGGTTGCCAGGCCCCGAGCTGACACCAGATTTTGGCTTGTCACACACTACCCGCCGCTGTGATTTCTTCCAAAAACCCCACGTCGCTCCTGCTTTTTGGCATTACAGAGCTCCTGGGTGTGGGTAAAATTTCCCCCTGGAAAATTTAATTTCAGGTGGCCTGTTGAATTTGGGCACGGCTGTGCTTCCCTATCGGTGCAAAAGGTTAAGTTCCGGGCCATGTGGAGGTAGACCGGAGGTCCTGCGCGTGATTCTGAGGAACTGGAATGGAGGGGGAATCAATGTTACAGCTTGTTTCCCGCAATCCCTTTGGGTTGGCAGAAAAGACAGGCCTCGAAATCAGACCCGGTGCCAACATTGACCAAAGGGAGGGGGAAAAGGGGATTTTCTGGCATGGGGGTTAGAACCCTCTTGTTAGGTTTTTTTTCAGTTTTTTGGTCACATGCCCTTTTTTCCCTATTTAGTCTGGCTCCCCTTCTGGTTTTGTTGACTTCATTGTATTATTACTGTTAAGCTGCGGGTGTTGGTCCCTTAATCTGTGAGTTTTGTTGTGTTAGGTACAAGTATTTTTTTTTCTTTTTAAATTTTCCATGCTACAATTTTGTTAGGAGGGTACTTTTCCCCCGCCCCTAGATCTTGTAGGGAACTCCCTGCAACTATAGTCTTGTTCAACTAGATGAGGCTTTGGGGTCTGGGGGGGATAGGTTCCCTTTTCATCGTGGGGATTCGCTTTTTTGTATTGTAGGGAAGAATTCCCTTTTTTCCTTATGGTTGTAGCAGATCATAAAAGGGGTATGGCCAGCATCGGTGGTCAGGGGGACCTTGCTACTGAGGGCTTTTGTAGCCATTTTTAAATTTTTTCCCCTCAACTGCTTTTGCAGCCGGGACGGCTTGGTAAAATAAAATGGGTTTTGGCACATTGTATTGTGGGATTGAAAATGATATTCGTTAGGAAATGTTGTCTCCACCAGCCTGAATCACAGATTTAAAGGGAAGGGTTTTGCATGCCAGCATTCAGGCCTGTGCTCGTGCATGGTTTGGGGGAGTTGGCGTCTTTATCCCTTCCCTGTGCTACCGCTGGTGTTTTGTGGCTGGGAGTGTGAGGATGAAGGGAACTTGCTGGTGGGGGAATAACAGTTTGTCTGGAAAACAGGGGCGAGGTTTTTCCCATGGCGACCCTGTGAGGAAGCATAACCAGCTGTGTGGGGCTCGGAAGGGCTTCAACAAACCTAAGTTAGGTGTGCTGTGGGTTGGGCCCTACTCCCCAGTGTGTCTTTGAAAATAAACTACGTGTTTTTGTCGCACATGTTTCCACATATTGTGGTATTGAGGTGATGACACTTTTAGCTATTTTTTTTTTTTGATTACACAGCTTGATTTTACATAGCAAATAATGTGCAAGTGTGTGAAAAAAAAGGGCCACGCAGTGCAAATCCTGGGAGGAGTTTGACTTTTGGAAGACAATGTCCGAAAGGTGCCAAAAATGGGCTCAGGAACGAGTCTGCGCCCAACTCTCCCTCCCGTTTGTACCCTTGGGGGAATGTCTTCTCTATTTTCCTTTTATCCTAAATTTTTTTAGGCCCCTCCAGCTTTAAACCAAAGTACTGGTTTTACCACAAGCTTCCACAGTGCAGCACCCCTCTAATCTCCTCCCTCATTTTATCTTCGGCCCAACCCACTGCTGCGCTCGCAAAAGACTTTCGAAAACCTCTGCACTAATTCGTACCCCCCCACTCCCGATCAAGGACTTCTCCTGCTCTACGCCAAACTCTGGAATGCTGTACCCCCGAAATTTGGATTCCACAATTTTCATGGTTTTAGGCGTCCCTCAAAAAAATTTGTTCAGAGCGGCCTATCCATTCATAATAAAAGTCTTCTATGTATTTGTGTAAGTGTTGTGTGTCTCTAGCCCATTCCATTCCATCCCTCAGCCTTAGTGGTGGAACATCATTGAAAATGCACTTTGTATATAAACCTATACTTGTATTCCCCATCTTTGACATTGAAAGCTGTCACGAGCGGGCGACTTTTTAGTTTAAAAATTATTTTTATTGTTAACGTTGTTCTTATGACTTGTGTCAAAACTGCCAAACTGAAAGCGTGGGGAATATGAGGGCTATATAAATAAAAATTATTATTATTCCTCTGAGCTGCTCCACCCCCTTTCCCTGTTTTTCTTTGCCTTTTGGGGTTTTGGGACCTATCATTCCTCCCCCTTTTCCCCAAACCCTGGGGGTGGGGGGGGCCCCCGCCCCTGTCAACAAAAATGGCCCCTGGGCCCATCATCATCATAGTGCGTTCTGCGGTGTGGACATCGGGACTGTCTCCCCCCGCCTCTTCAGATTCAGAGAGGGCACAGCTGTTGGACACTGATACTCCCCCTTTTCCATTACAGAATGCTGCTTTGGGTGGGCCCCCTTTTCAACCAATAGATTCTGAGAAAAGAAGCAGACACCGTGGCTCCTGTACAAACTTTGCTGCCTGGGCAATTTTCCCGGCGGGAAGAGGTGGTTGCCCCAAAGTGCTGTGGTCCCGGGGAGGTGGGAAGCAATTGAAATCAGAATTGGTGAGTCCAAAAAAACAAAAAGGTTCAATTTGTTTTCCCGCAGCAGGGGGGGACCCGAGCTCTACAAAAATGGCATAAAGGAACGCTCAGGCGGGAAAACTGGGGAGCTGTGTCATGGGGGCGCGCACCACAGAATCCCAGTCCCTCCCCGAAAAAACTCCCGACCACGTGCCCTTTTCCCTGCCTTCTTCATCTTGGGAGATTGTAAAGAAAAATTTAAAAAATTTTAAGGCCTAAGTGTGGTTTTCGCAGAGCTGCAGGAAAAAATGCCCCACATGTTTGAGGGGTGAAAGGCCCCCTTTTTGGGACTTTATGTGTTTGCAACCAATGTATTGTATCGGTGGAAGGGGTACATAATGATTTTTTTTTGTTTAGATGGGCCAACAATTAGAGAAAAATTTTAAGGATGTGCCGTGACACCGTAGCAGATACAAGCAGTGGGTTGAAAAATAATGGAGCGTGATTGCATCCAAAAAGGAAAACCCCGATACAGTGAACATGCAACAAGTTCACTACCCAAGGTTCAGCAGGAAGGCGCTGTGCTTAAAACAAAGGCGCAATTTTACGTACCCCGTTTTAAGCTATATAAAAAAATTTTGTATGTGAGAAACTTTATTGAGGTACGTTTTTCTCGAAATTTACCCCTGTGGCTATTTGGGTATCTATATTACCCTTTCTATCCCTTGTCTGTGCAGTCGAAGTCAGATAAAAAAGCAATTTTCACTATGCCTATGCACTTTTTAAAGGTTTGTTTGTTTAATAAACATGTTATTGCCAATTTAGAGTTTTACTGATGGAAAAATTTTAAATTTTGTATAAATGTTTAGTGCTTTATTCAGCAAATGTCATTTTAGTAATGTCACAGATAATTGTAATGCTGATGATGTTTTTAAAGTCAGACATTTTTTGTTTTACATAAAAATGGGTAACATACTGTTACTTACCCTCATTTTTTGGATTCAGTATGTTCTTGTATGCTTTTATGTAAAAACCGATAGAGTTTCTTAACTAATTTTTTTTTGTGGTTTGCTTTGCTGTTCAACATGTTAAGTAGGTTTATTTTTGTCATTCTTTTTTTATCTAGATATTATTTTAAATAAAAATCATCATCTTAGGGTAGAAAAAGGTTTTTTTCTTTGTTTGAAGAAAGACATTAAAATTGACGGAAACAGGAAAATTATTTTGATCTATTTTTTTAAAATCCCCCTTTGGCCCCTGGGCTCCACACGCTTTTGTTACTGGGAAAGTGCTTTTTCCAGTAACATTGCCCTGTTTTACGGGGTTTTTGTAACGTAGCTGGTCCTGGTTGTGTTTGGCTTTTTTCCTTCTGCTGCCCCTGGGGTTTCCAGCACATCAGTGGCCCTCGTTACTTGCATTGGCTTTGCCCTTCTGTTTCCCCGGGGTTAGTACCTTTCAACTGGTTCCCCGCGTCCCTTTGGGCCCCAGGTCCCTCCATTCGGTATCCGAGTTCCAGAAAGTTGTGGCCCGGGGTTGTGCTTTGGAGCAAGGTCCCCTCCTGTTATAAACGGTCCAAGTAAGTCAGCTGGTCTCGGTTGTGCATTGGCTCTTTTCTTCTGCTGCCCTCCGGGTTCCGTCCGTAAGGGTTCTCCGCAGTGCCTTTTGGTTAGGTACCCCATCTCGGTATCGAGTTCCGAAAGTTGCTGGCCCTTGGTGTCTTTGGAGCACGGGTACTCCTGCTTAGAAACCGTTTTCCCAGAAAATCAGCGGTAAAAGATTGTGCTAAAAATAAAAAGATAGGGAAAAAGGACACAAGAACAAAAAGCAAAAAGTCTAAAAGCAGAGAAATGAAGTAAAAGACCAAAAGAGAGAAAAAAATTTATGCTCTAAATTTAAGAGAGAAAAAGAGTGAGGGGGGTGAGTCCGTTCCCTTCGTGGTGCCCTGGAAAATGCGCTGTGAGGCAAAACTGACAGGAAAAATCTGTTGTAATTTAAATCTTTTGTGCCGCAAAAAACGGAAGGATGAAAATTTTTTACTTTGACAGTTACAAGTACGGGTTCTCTGTCACAAAAAAGAATATGGAAGAAGATAAAGCAGAATTGAAAAAGAAAATAGTTTATAAAAGAATATGGTAATTTTAAAACAAAGTGAATTGAAAAGAAGTTTAAGAAAAAGATAAGAGGTGAAGATGAAGAATTTTTTTGATAAAAAAAGATGTGTCAGAAGTTTATGAAGGAGAAGTGTGTGAAAAGTTAAAAAGGTAAAGATAAAGAGCATGGAAGTTGTGTAATATACTATTTGCCAAAATATAAAAAAGTTAACATTGTCAATTTCTTTAAATCCGAACATTTTAAAAAAAAAATTTTATGTTTCCATTTGTTTGGGTTAAAATCTTCCCTTTAAAAGTCTCTCAACCTTCCCCATACATTTACATTTCTTTTTCTTGTTTTCCTTCGTCAATTAAAACAAGGGAAGAAAGGGTTTTTTTTAATTTCGATATTTTTTTCCCCTGCTTTCTGGGACTTCCGGTATGGTATGGGTACGCCCATATTTTAGTGATTCGGGGGTACCCATTCCCAACTTTTGGAACGGAAAGTTCCCCAAATTAATATGCCCCCCAAAATTTTTTCTTGGGTAGAAGTGTTTTTTTGGGAAAGCTGGTTTTTTACGCATGCATGAAAACTTATTTTGGTATTACAGTCCAGGACTTTTCCAAAAGAAATTGGTTTAAATGTGCTTTTGTACTCAGCGACTTGTTTGTGGTGGCTTGCAAAAAACGGCTTCTTTGATACTCCCCCCATACAGTTTCCCTTGTGCAAAGTGTTTGTTAGTTGACGATGACGTGACCCTTTGCAAAGTTGATGCTGAGCTTCTGGGGTGGGGGGAGGATTGCCCTTACTGATCTCACCACTTTTCCTGCCTTTTGTTTTTTTTGGCCCTGCTTTTTGGGCCCTTAAAAAAACGTCCCTGTGTTTTCATTTCTTTATATTTCCCTCCAGTGGGAAAGCAGGTTAAATCTTGAGAAGATTTTTGTACCCTTTCCCCCTAAACAATTTAATAATCTTGTTTTAGATTTTAAAGTTTTTTGGGACCCCATGATGCCCCTTTCAGAGGAGTTAAACGGGAACAAGAAAAGGGGCCCCTTTAAGTAGCTTTTCTGATTGATACCGGGTTGAAGTTCAAAGTCAATGAGGTTACAAAACCAAAAAAAAAGTATTTTAGTAAGTCATTTAAAAAGTAGGTAGGAGTTTTTTTAAAACAAGAAAATGAAAAGGGTCCCCATACTTTTTGACCTGTCAAATTTGTTTGAATGTAGATTGCACATGTTTGCTGACAATAAATCATTTAAGGCGAAACATTTTGTCCCCCATAGTTATTGATATATCTAATGAAATAGCTGTGCAAAAAAACCAATTTTATCAAACATTAGCTTAAGATTAATAGAGGTCCCCAAACTTTTTTATATAACTGTATGAGGTGCTTTGCTTTTCGAGGAACCGGGGTTTTTTCCCCAAAGGCGTGGATGGCTCTGGGGGAATTGGGAGTTTTTTGCGTTAACCTTTACCCCGAGACTGCCCTTCCCTTGGGGTTATGCCCAAACCAATGAACAATAGGTAGTCAACGGTTAGTGGGAAAGAAATTTCCCCCCCGTCGATTCCCCACTTGTTATTTTCAGGGTTTGGGGGATATTTCTTTTCTTTATTCCGGTGGGGCGTTTGAGGTGCTTTTTGGGCCCTTCCCTGGTACATTGTCCAATCCACAATTAACTGGAAAAACGGGGGGAAATTTAAATTTTGGGGGTGAGAATGTGTTTTTCAGCGTTGATTGCCTGACCGGGGGTAGTTCGAGCCGTCTGTTGCTTGGTCGCTGTCCTGAGCTTTCCCAAAAAAGGCTGCTGAGACTTTCCCTTTCCCCCAACCGTATGCCCCGTCCATTAAAATTTGGTCCCCGGCCGGGCCCTGTCGCGGTGGGTTTTTTTCCTCCCGTAGATACGAGAGGAGGGAACGAGCCAAAATGTCATGATTCGGGGGATATGCTGACGGGACTTGCCTTATCCCCGGCCCCTCCGGGAAAGTTTTGTTCCCCCCAAAATTTACAAAAAAGGTGCTCGTTTGGGCAATGCCCTAGAACCGGGGGTCATTTTGGAGTAAAACGTACCACTAAGTTTCTCCAACGGTGTATTGGTTTGCCTTTGGACGAAAAAAAATATGTCCAATCTTGTACGGAGAGACAGTCGGTTGAAAATTATCTCTGTCGGGCCCGTATTATCCCCGGGTGAAAAGGGCCTGTTCACGACTCGAAATACAGGGGGACGGGGGGAATCTGAAATTTGCTCCCGTTTTATGGGTCCTTTTCAAAATTTTGGCCCATTTTCCCCCGGTCATTGGGGAAATTTTGAAATGGGGGGGGGAGGTAAGTTAGGTGTCGGCTGGATTTGAACCTGGAAAACTGAGGATAGGTCCCCCCCCCGGTCTAGAGGGCAGAGCTGCTTGGTTCGCTGTCGATCCCAAACCCAGCCCCTACAAAAGGTACAAGCTTTCAAGGGTCTTTGTTAATAGTAGCCCTTTAAAAAGGTTACGAAAGGGGACGGGGTTTTAGCCCAAGTCCCCGAAAAAGCCTGCAAAGAGCAGTCGTGAATGGGGAACCTTTGGGGGCTAACGTCAGCTGATCCTCTGCCTGGGACGCTGTTTGGCAGGATGATGTCTCGGTGTGCGTTACGAGGGTGGGGGCGGAGCTTAGCCTTAATAGTTGTCTGTCCCCTGGGCTGCGCGTTTAGATCTACTAAAATGGCAGTGTATGTGTGGAGTACCGAAACTGGGTCCTGCTCTTTGCTTTGTTCCCGGGGCCGCTAAAGCAGAAATTACTGGGTAATTAGACAGGTCCTTAGGAAGGTTTTTTTCTTATGCCGGGGAGGTAGCCAATGTGGCCGTCTTGTCGAAAAATAGGGTAGCTGTTCACCTGAGAGACTGCGGGGGCGTAACCCGTAGCCCAAAGTGGCAAGTTAGCTATGAATATGGGTGCTATAAACCCCGAGCGCTGTGGGGACGTAACCGGGGGTCGCTGCCAAGCTGAACAAGAGTTGCTCGTCGGTCTCAGCCGGTGGGAGCAGTCCCCTTTCGTTAGTTGCACGCATTCCAGTGGCTGGCAGTCCTTCGTGCAGTCAAAAGGGCTGCGTCTATCAGTTGCAGCACTAGTGCAAAATTAAATTGGCAAGGGCTTTGGCCTTTAAAAAGGGCTATATTATGCAGCGTAGCACATCTCCGTACATTGACGGAGTTATGTCATTTTACATCCCCTAGTGTGAAGTAATGCACGCGCCTCGGATTTTGGTTGCAATCCTTTTTTAATGAGGTTTTTTGCAAACCACTATAAAAAAAATGAGAGTGGGGATCCCCACCCCTTGGTGGGTGAAATCCCCTTTTGGCAATGAACCCCAGGGGCCAATACCCTCGTTAACCAAACAGTCCACGGTGAAAGAGTAAAACAGGTGTTACAGGAAACAAAATTTTCTGCAATGCATTGAACAGGCACAAATTTAATAAAAAGCAAATTCCCTTTATGGGGTGCACTTTTTTTTAAAGTTAACAATAAAATTATTTACATTATTTCCTAAAAATGTATTGGCAGCAAAAAGTTAAATTTCAAATTTTCCCCCAAAATAGGGCATAAATTTCCTACAAAAAACTTTATATTTCATTTGTTCTTTTTCTATAAAAAATATGTTACTTTTTTAAAATATTTTTCTTTTAGTGCAAGCCCCATGGGGGGGTTTTTTGGGTAGCAAAAATTGCTACTAGGTTGCAAATAATTTGGACATCTTGTCCTACAATACTTTTCTTTTTATATTATTTTTAAAAAAATTTTACAAAAAATGCTTTCAGTTAAATTTTGGGCGTTTTCTCCTAAGGGACCCGTTACCAACAAATAATTTAAAATTTTCTATAAGTGTACTCAATGATCGCAATATAAAACTTTTAATTTCATTTAAGCAAAAATAAAGTATAAAAACTTTTTATTAATACACAAACATAAGCTGTCATAATGAGGTAAATGGAGGACTTTCCCGCGGGTTCTTTAATGCCCCTTTTGCTTATGGGGACCAGCCAAAACCTTAACGTTGGTCTTGGATGGCGAAGACTAATGGCTCCCCCCAAAAGGACCTCATTTTCGGCCAACCTAAGGGTTTTTCTTGGATTGTAGTGTGCAAAGATGGAAATTTATTTTACTAAAAGTGATGAAAACCCAAAAAGGGCACTAAAGAGGTGAGAACTTTTAAGTGAGTTTCTGGATCCTAGCGTTATGTCTCCCAAATCTTTTTATCATTTAAAACGTTAAATTGCCCCCCCCCTGGGTTAAATTTAACTATTTTCAGTCATGTTATTGTTTTTTTACTGCTTCTGCTGCATCCAGGGCTACCTGGGGTACCCCTTGTGGTGTGCAAAACAAGGGGCCCTTCCTGTCCCGGGCCCTTTCTAGCACCGGGGTCATTGGCTCCCCCTGTTGTCTTGTGGTGGTGTGCATGGCGGTGGGGACGTTAGGGGCTCCCCCGGGGTTTCGGCTGCGCACTGAGTCGTCGCCTGTTCCTGCATTTTTTTCGGTGCCTGACTTTTCCTTCCCGAACCATGTTGTTGCGTCTGCAGCCCTAACCTCTCCTTTCAGGGGCCAGGTCAATTCCCCAGACCGGGGGAGCCTCTATCTCCCTGGCGGGGGACCCTTTGCTTAAACCCCGCGCCAGAAACCCTCCGCTCCCCGCTGCCATGGTCTTCCTGCAGCTCTGCCTTTCTTCCGCTTTGTTTTCGCGGGGCTTTTTCCAGGCGGAAGGCGGCCCCCTCGGGTGTGGGCCCATGATGGGTCACGTAGCAAAAAAGACAGGGGGGTTATGCTTTTTTCTCGCCCTTTGACGGGGTCCCTCCACTACGGCACGCCATTTCTTTCCTGCGCCCCTATGGTGAAAATATGGCGCTTGACAAAACTTTCAGCAAGTCTCTGGATAATGACGTTAAAAAAGGGCCAAGGCCCCGGGATAGGGCCTCGAACTGTTCGTGACGCCATTTGGATCGCCCCCCAGGGCAGGGGGATATCTTTCCCGGGGCCGGTGTCTTGAGGGATTGTCATGGAGCATGCCGGTCCATGGCCGGGTCACCCCAAAAAAAGGGGGAAATTTTACAGGGGATGATAGAGTTTCTAGAAAAGTGTTTGTGACCCCCTGTGGTTTCTGGTCAGAGGTGCCCAGCGCTGCAGTGCGACCTCTGGTACAGGGGGTGTAATGCAAGATTTGGGAAAAGTTCCCCAAGGTTAAGCTATGCTCCCCCGGGCAGGAGGTGGTGTAGGAGTAATGGTGCTGGGGGATGTAAAAAGAGTGGGGTGTGTGTGAGGAAAAATTTGAGAGGACCAGTCAGATGCAGTTTCCCCCAAGGTTTATCAAGTTTGGTGCACAAGATGCCCTTGGTTACGGTCCTCCCGGTGAGGGGTCAGCCAACTCCCCGGTGATCGGATAAAATTTTCCCGGACTCCCCTTTTAATATGTTCCTTTCATGTATCTGACTGTGTTGTCTTTCTCGCCCTTCTTCCCAGAACATCACAAACAATGTCCAAGCAGTGCCCCGGACTGTAGAAACGTTTCTCTGCGTTTCCCTTTTCCCCTTTTGGTACCTTTTGGCGGATAATTGTGGTTTTGGGAGTGTGACACCTAGAGATGCCCTGCCTCCCGGGTTGTAGCTGATCTTAAGTTCTCCAAAAGGTAAAGGGGCCGGTGTCCCTTCTGCGACTGTCCCCCACAAAGGTCGGGCCCCCCGGATGGATCACTCCTATCTCCCCAAAAACCCCCCTTTTATCCTTGGTTCCCCCCTTGGCTCCCCTGACAGGGAGCTGCCTGTCGGCAGGTGGCTCCCCTTTCCCTTTCCTCAGTTGTCACTTCACTCTTAAAACTTTACTTCCCCCCCTTCTTATTTCTCCCTCCCCCACCCCTCATTTTCTAGCGCAGTGATGAGACCCTCCCCCCTTAGGGTCGCCCGGGTGCCCTGTGCTATTCTGTGTTTTTGGGGCGTGTTGATCTGGGTAGTGCTCCCCCCTTCCTGAGGTGGGGTTCATACCCCTGGATGAGGTGCAATACCTGGGAGGCAATGAACCTAGGGGGGCCCCCAGTATATACTGTGCCAGGTCCTATTCAGGTGCTAATAAACGTTCCCTTTTCTTTGTGTATTTTTTGTTCAGGGAATTTTTCCCGTTAAATTTCACCAAGATCATCTTCTCATGGGAAAATTTTCCTTCGGTTAGTGTCCCTTTTAACCTTACTAAAAATTTATTTAAAAGGGTACTGAAACTTTTATATTAATTTTGATATGCGGTTGGCCTGTTTGGGTTTCTATTTGGTTAGCAGTGCCTCCCTTCTTGTTGGGTCCTGAATAGCTGGAAGGTAATTGTCCCCATAGTTGTCAAAAAACCTAATACCTTTGTGGAATGCGGTTTTTAATTTTAAGTTCAATTTTTAAAACTGTAAATGCGGCCCCGTTCTGTGAGCTTTGCTTTTTGCGATGAGCTTGACCCCACTGCATGGCCCCCTTGAATGTGTAAATATATAGCCAACTACGGGAAGGAGAGAGGGGATTGTGGGAGCTGGTTTGGGATAATTTGGAGTGGGGCCAGCAACGGGGATGGTTGATTAAAAGGCATAGCCCGGGCTACATTATATGCTATAGCATTTTTCCACCTGATGATTAGAGAGGCTAGTCAAAGATAAACGCAGTAAGTATTAAATACAGTGCAACAAATTAATTTACCAAAGCTTTAGAGGCACTTAAATTGTAGCAAAATTTTTAAAAGCAGCAGTGACAGCAAGAAAAAGTATGGAGTGCGTCCCATTAGGATATTTGACAGAAAGCAGCCAGCGATGGGGGGATTGTCCTTTAGGCTGTAAAAAGAGGGGAGTGCATACCATTAGGATATTTTGCGCGGGAAAGCAGCCGCGCGGGGGGTTTGTACCATACAGCTGCTTGAAAAACAATGAATGGAGGGTACTGTGTAAAGAGAAAAGTGAATTTTAAATTTCCTTGCCAGGATAATCCCTTTTACATGAGTTAGCTTCTGTGATGCTTTGTTATGGGATGACTGCGTGCCCCCCAAACCAAAATGATCAGTAAAATGTCAGCTCTGGGTAAAAAAAATGAGCCCGACCCGATCTTTTCGTTTAAAAAATGAAAATGTTTTGTCTGGAAAAAACGAACAAAAAAAAAAAATTTTTTCATACAAGTTGATCTTTTTCATGATTAAATGAAAACAAAAGATACATTTTGAATTGGTGCCCTCTGATTGGAGAAAACTATTTTCTGGTCAATTTTATAAAAAAGTGTGGTTAAAAAAAAAAAAAATGTGAAAATTTTTTTCTTTCCAAATTTATCAACTGGATTTTTTTCCCCTTTTCCATAATTATATGGGGTTTAAAAAAATCAATGTTGTCAAATTTAAATTTAATTAAAACCCCCAAAAAGCAAGTCACCCTTATACATATATTAACGGAAAAAAATAATGTCATGGCTCTTGGAAAAAAAAAAAAGGGGAGGAAAAATCAAAAAAGAAAATGGCTTGGGGTGGGTGTTAAGTTTGAAAAGGCCAAGTCCCGAGTTATTTTTTAGAAAGTTTTGGAAGGGCTGTAGGATGTTAACGAAAAAAAATCCACCAAGATAATAGAGATTAAGCAGTTTTTTGAGATCAAGAGTAAAATTCCTCCAATTTGACAAATTGATGTATGGATCCCAAAAATTTCCCTGGAAATTTTTTAAGTGGTTGGCATTCCGTACTGAAAATATGGTATGGCCCCGATTTCGCGTTCGGAATTCGATTTGAGATCGATTTTTTTTGATTCGGATCCCCGGAATCGGAGTTTTCCTCTAAAGTTATGGGGATTTCCCTGTGCACAAACGAATCGTGACTCAGGGTTCCCCAAAAGTGCCCGTCAGTGTGGTCGGGCGTCAGGAGTCACAGTTTTCCGGGCAGAAGATCCGGTGGCCGCGGGATCCTTGAGGGCCGTCTCCCCTTTCCCCCTGGAAAAGCACTGGCTTCTCGCGATAACTGCACGGCTGGGGGGTTGGGTAATTCGGCCGGTCGCGGGGGTTCAGCAGTCCAGATGATGCCCCGGCAGGGATCTGCCTGGTAAGCTACCTCCCCTTTGTGGATGTCAGGTAGCCTGTCATCAGTGTAGCGGGTGGATCGTGTGGGACACTCGTGATTTTGGTGCTTCGGACAGGGGTATTTGTGTTGGTTGTTATTTTTTTTTTTTTACGGAGACGATGGCGCAAAAGGATGAGCGTGAAATAAAAATAAAAACTTGTTGTGTTTTATTTCATTAAAGACTTTTTTCTGGCGTGTATTTTTTTAAAAATTTTAAACCCCTTTTGTTTAATTATTTTCGGGTCTTATTGAGCCTCTCTTATTAAACGGGCTTATTGTCACGGGATCAAAGGTGACTTAAAACCCCTTTTACCCTGCTTGCCACCGTAAGGGCAAGGGGGGGGAAGAGCCGGTAAAGTGCCAAAATTGGGCATTTTGGATGCGCCTTTTTGGGGCTGCTGAGCCTGGTATTTTTTAGGTGTTGAGGGCCCAAAAATCCATGGGCCTTAAAGTTTTTTAATACGGGCCCGCAGCGTCGCTTTTTACTTGGCTGGTTAACAAAATAGGGGGACCCACCCCCTTTTTTTTTTCGAGGGACCCCTATTTTTTTAAACCCGCCAAACTAAACGGGATGCTGGGGCTGGTTTACGGGCTTGCAGGTTTTTGGATCTTGGACCCTTCCAGCGGGAAAAAACCAGGCCTCGCGTTTGCTTCATTGGGGGTTTAAAAAAAATAGGGGGGACCCCACGCCTTTTTGTTGAGGGGGGACCCCCTTTTTTTGTTAACACCCAAAGATAAGAGACTGTGGGGCCCTGGTATTTCGGGCGAAGGCCCTGGTATTGGCTCTTAAAGCTGAAAAAAAGGCTCAGCGTCTGCTTCACAGGTGGTTAACAAAAATAGGGGGGCCCCCCACCCTTTTTTTTTTCGAGGGGAATCCCTATTTTTTTTTAATAGTTCATTGGTCAGCGGGTTTCCCTTGAGTCACTGATGCGGCAGTGTCCCTGGCTGATCTGAAGTGAAAGTGGGAAGCAACAAAAATTTTTTAAAACCACTTCCTCTCCCGTCAGCCCGGAGAGGGATGATTCAGTGGGGGTTTACTGCGAGGCTGTCGCATTAGCTGCGGTTCTGCAGTAAAATTAACCCCTTTTTGAAGGATTACATCGAGGGACCCGATGAAATCGGATAGGTAAGAATAATGTTGCTTTTTATTTTATTTTTTTAAGGTGAACAAGGGGTTCGAAAAGGGTGGAGTAAATAAAAAAATGGTCAAAACTGTGTGCTTATTTCATTAAAATGATTTTTAATTAAATTTTGGGGTGTTTTTTTTTTATTTATAATAGGATTAAAAAATTGTGTTGTTAATTTCAGCCTAATTTTTTAAAACCCGGCTTTAAAGTCACCTTTTAATAGCGGGGTTTAACCCCCCTTTTAACCCTTCGCAAATGTACGGGCATAGGAATAGACGTTGCAAAGTGCTGAAAGGGGGAATCTAATTTAAAATTTGCCTTTTTGGGGTGTTGGGGGGGGTGTTATAGCCAGGGGGGCCAAAAATAATGGTCCCCCTGGGTATTTTTTCTGCCCCCCCCTCGCTGGCTTGTTGTTGAGAAAATAGGGGGGGGGAGCCCACGCATTTTTTTTTTAAAAAATTTTCACCCCATATTATATATATATATTTAATTATATTATACACACATGTCATTGAATTTGTGAACACAATTATATTTATTTATAGTACTAATTTACATGTATAATAGCCCCTATTCAATTCCCGCTTTTTTGAAATTACAGCCGCATGAAATGACACATGGTTTTAAAAAGAGTTAACATGTCATTTTAGTAGTTTGAATTGATTTCACTTTAATTCATGAGGTATGGTTTCAAAAATTTTAACAGTAGGGGTTAATTAAAAATTTTTCGTAGAAAAAAAGGGTTTTTTTTTAAAAAATTTACCCCTTTTTTTAAATTTCTGTGTGAATTTTGCCACATACTCATGTAATTGTTTGGGAAAAACAATTATCAAATACATGAAATGCTGGTTTTCTTTTTAAACCATGTGCTTCATGTGGGTGGCCGTAATTTCAAAAAAGCGGCATTGCCCCCCAATTGAATAGAGGGTATTTTACTTTTAGAAAATGTAGAACTATAAATATGTGTATATATTGTCCAAGACTTTGGGGTATTATAAATATTTATTTATTAATATATAATAAAAATTTATTTTTGTGTGTATATTTGTGTTTACAAGGGTAGAAAGGGTTTTTTTTAATTCGAATTTTTTGTCAATTGACTTTATTGGGTTTCCCGGGATCGGATCGGCGATCCCCATACTTTTGAGTATGGGCCCATCCAAACGATCGATATTTCTGGATTCGGCAGTATCGCTAACCTAGTTTTTTGTTTTGCGGTCCCGCAGGTCAAAGATATGAAAGCAAAGGTTGTCGGGGTCAATGGAGGTGATGGAAATCCGTCAATACCCCTCACTGCCTTCAGACCCGGGGGAGTGTGCGCTGCGTTTTCTATGGCCCCAACTCCCGTTGAGTCCAAGAGTCGGGTAGAGTTTAGCGAAAAGGTCGGTCAGATTCAAAAATGCGACTTACTGAAATCGGCAATGCGGTTGTGGGCCCCAAGCGCCAAAAAATCGGTTTTGATAATTTTGTGGGGCTTTTTAGCAAAGAGAAGGATGTTTTGTGGGAAAGAGGTTTACCCTTTGGGGAGCGGCCCCCCCATTTAGAGAAGGGATTGCGTGTTTTTTTTTTGGGGGGGGTCTAGTGCTAAAAAAACTGATGGGGGCC